>PVLC010034710.1:0-16749 GCA_004027655.1 Graphiurus murinus | reverse complement strand
TCCTCCTCCTCCTCCTCCTCTTCCCCCTGCCCTCTGCTTTCTGGTACTGAGGATTGAACTCTGAGACATTCTACCTCTGAACCACACCCCAGCCCTTTTTATTTTTTATTTTGAAACAGGCTCTCACTAAGTTGCTGAGACTGGCCATGAACCTCAGATCCTCCTGTCTCAGCTTCTCAAGTACTGGGATTACAGGCATGTTCCACCATGCCTGGCTTCCGGAGCTGCTTTTTTAAAAATAATCTGATCTGTTCTCAAAATTGCTAGTCTTCTAAGATTTTCATTTCCTTACCAGGCTGACTTTACTGCTAACTTGATTGGTCTTTTAGTTTTCTTTAAAATTCTTATCAATTCTAAAAGCTATCATATATTTGTGTGACACACACACACTGAAACACTGACTTGAGATTGAACCCAGGGGCATTCTATCACTGAGTTACACTCCTAGCCCTATTTTTTTTTTTTTTTTTTCTCAAAACAAGGTCTTGTTAAGTTACCACATGCTGGCCTTGAACCACAGATCTTCCTATCTTAGCCTCCCAAGTAATTAGATTACAGGCTTGTGTCAAAGCACCTGGCAGTTATCATATATTCTTAATTGTCTTTGCATAGTTATAACCCCCTACCCTAATTTCTGATGTATATTTAACTTGTCTGAATTATATTTCTGTCCTGACAGGTCTTTTGTGGCTTGACATTTTTTCAACCTGTTAATGAATACAATTCCCATTACTTGGCAGTATGCATAGTCTCCTTCTTATGTGAATTTGGGGGGGGTTGTATTCATCTATTAACATATTTAGAAGGAAGAATCACTCCAGATTTGAATAGAACATTCCAGGTCCATTATTTAGTGGTGTCATTAGTTATGCAAGCTAGGCAGATTTGTTGTGATACTTTAATAATGTGAATGTGATGGGTTTTTAAGTAGACTTTTATTAGTCTATTGTTATTGTACATGATAAATTCATAGTGATGCATTCATATGTGTACATAACATTTTCTGGTCTGTGGTTTTTAATAGAATCTTTGGCTTACATTTCTGAGAGACATTCATTGGTGTACCAAAGAAACACCTTAGCAAGCTTTTGTGTTCCTGCTTTATTTTCTTTCTGGAGCAGTGGTATTACTGGAAAACCAAATTGTCCCACTACTGAAATATAGAGTTTTATTTCTTGTTTTTGTTTTTCTATGTACCTCAAATCTAAGTCAACAGATTTCAAGCACTTGTAAATATTCTTTTTCTTTTTATCTGCTGGCAGAAAGACTGTGAAGTCACTCATTTGAATTTACCCTGTGTCTTTTACATATAGATTTTTCCACCTAGAACATATAACTTACCCTTCCTCATCTGTACAGTGGGATAGTAAGAGTCACATCTTACTATTAGAATTGACTGAGCGAGCCCATGTGGAATTGTGAGCGTAGTACCATCTCTGTGGTGAAGAGTTGTTAGAGCTTGTTTTTTCACACTCACTGCCCTTACCTGAGTCATTCCTTCTCTTGCCTTTTACGTGGAAACTTAAAGGACACAGTGGACTAGAATCTTACTTGGAAGTTAGTTCCTCCCTTGTTCTCCTCTCTCCTTGGGAACAAAATTTGAGAGTATGGTAATATATGAGTGAGTTCCTACTGATAGGAGGATTTAATAGTGGATCTAAATTATACCTCTCCCAAATAATCCAGTGTATTTTGGGGGGTCTCCTTGGATACCCAAAGAACCAAGATTTTTTTTCTTTATAGAGTTACCCAGAATCTTGACTGTTACAGAAATCTTTATTAATTGTAAGATTAAATTCTATTAATTTCCAGAAAGGTTTTATTTGATAATTATAGTCTTAGCTGCCCCTAGTATAGGGAAATTTCTAGTAATGAACAGAATTAATGTGCTGCTTTAATTCTGGTAGTAAAAAGATTGGCATCATAAAAACTTATAAAGCTTATTTGTATAATTATCAATCAATCAATATCAGCATTGGTATATGAATGCTGACATGTTATAAAAACAAAATCAGATTTGTCAGTGTCTTACCCTCACAGTGAAGAGCATATGCTTTAAAGTCAGATCTACTTACACAGGTTTGAATCCTGCTACCCACGTACCATGGTGTGACCTCTGCCATTTTAGCCAGCCTTTCCAAGCCTCAGATGGTAATGACCTCATAGGGCTGTTTGGAGAGTAAGTTATACACAGAAAGCACCCAACACTTTGGCATGGAACATTTAACTGTTTCTATTATGCAGTAAGTCTGGCAGTTATTTCTTCCTATCATAAGTTGCTCATATTAAAGAAGAATCATTTAAGAAATAACTTTTAAAAATTATAGTGAAGTTCATATGATTCTATTTTTGAGTGTTGTTGAGTGTTTTTGTGTTCCAGCATTGTGCAAACATTTAAGGCTCTTTGGGGTTGCAGGGAACAGAGATGTGTTAGGGTACATTTGATTCCCAAGAATCCATAAAGATGATTTCTCCATTGCAACACATATACATGGCCCCTGGGCACTAGCCATTCAACATCCAGGGTGGTATTAAAGTAGCTTTAGTTGTCTAATCATACATAAAGGAACCCAGGAACAACTCTTATATTTACTTTTATTGCCTCTCCATCACTACTATATCTTCATTCTGTTACAAATAGATTTTCATGGTGTCAAGAAAAGGCATGTGTTCAAAAATTGCTTGGCAAGGGGATTTTACTTTTTTGCAAAAAGGGATGTTCCCAGGTATTGGAGAGCACACCTGACAAAGAACCAAGTGGGTCTTATATCCCTGACACAAAGCTTCTACTGTGCTGAACTCGTATTGGCGGGAGATACAGCTTCACATTTTTCCCAGTCAGCTACTGGGAAGGATTAACACCTGCAGTCTCTTAAGAGATGCTAATTTGTGAAGGAATGTAAGTCCCTACCAGGTTACAAAATGGCAGTTTAAGCTACTCCTTTGAAATGAAAAGATACAATTATATTCTCACACTTCTAAGTTCTCTCTTTCCCCTTATTTCTGTCTCTTTGCTTCTGCTTAGTGCCTTGCTGCATTTTCCCATTTTGGTGTCATTCTTCCAGCAATGACCCTTCATGTATCTTACTTTTAAACTCCCAGAAAGAGAAGATCTGACTAAGATGTACAACACCATCTCACATAGAAGGCCTTTGGGCCAAGGTGCATTCTTGAACCAACCAACTGCATACTGTGGGATGGGCTCAGATGTGTGAAGCGTGGTGCCCTAACAATCAGATACCACCCTCAAAAGGGGAAGTGCAGTGGCTGCACTACGTAGGCCCCCTGTGGGCTGGGTACCTTTTGTGGCCTGTCCAGAACATTTGGCACTGATGATAGAAAAATGAATACGATATAACCTGCAAGATCACCAAGTATAGTGAGGGTTAAACATATACTTGATTTTATGCTGTATTGCAGTTAATATTTAGCGTGCTGGGAGGGAATAGCTATCTACCGTAGAATGAGGGTAGGAAATTCTTTACTGAAGACATGAGACAGCAAAGGTATTCTTGGCAGGGAAAAAACAATTGTGTAAAGACAGGTGTGAAATACCTTGGTGAACTGAGGAAGGAAGAATCTGTGAAAATAGAATAATGGCTGTCAGCCGAGTGTGGTGGAGCACGCTTGTAATCCCAACATTTGGGAGGCTGAGCCCGGAGGATCTGGGTTCTTAGCCAGCCTCAGCTACGTAGTGAGGCACTCTGCAACTTAGTGAGACCTTGTTTCAAAATAAAAAATAAAAAATAGGGCTGGGGGTATAGCTCGGAGGTAGAATGCCTCCTGAGTTCAATCCCCAGTACCACAAAAAAAAGAATAATGGTTGTCACCAGGAAGTGGGTCTAGTTTATAGTGCTGATGAAGTTAGTGACATGATTAGATCCAGATCTAGAAGAAAATGATTTTGTAAGGTAAGAGAGATTTACAAGAGAACGGCACAATCAGCAATGGCTGGCACCACACTGGTCAGATAAAGGAGGCCCAACTGACTTCCCTGAGAAGGGGCTATTGAAGCACTCAGTTTTTAGCAGGTGAATTCTATAGGTCTAGATAGGATTAGAAAATTAACCTCAGGGTGGAAAGAGTCCTTGAAGTTCTAAGTCAATCATAAATCCACTCTGAGGAATATTTAGAAACTAAACACACAAAACAACCCATGTTTCCTCAATAAACAGGAAAGGAAGATAAAACCTGATCTGTAACAATGTTTAAATTTCTCATTACTTATCTGGCTAAAACTTTATTCCTTATTCCTTTATTTCTTAAGCTTTAAAGGTAGTCTTCCAAAACACATTTTGCTTTGCTAAAATCAGTTACTTAAAGTCAGAATGTGTAAGCTGTTTTAGTTAAAATAGTAGGTATGTTTAGTTAAAATAGCAGGTAATGGCTATGGCAGAAATAACTCCCCAAAACATCATGTTTAAACACCATGGGTTTAGAGGTAGTTCTCATCTCCTATCATCACCAAAGCAGCTATCTTTGCTTTGGTTTAAAAACATGTTTGTTTTCTCTTATCCTGCAATGTTAATTGAATTGATGTTAATATCATTGCTATCTACATACATACATACACACATCTGTAAAAGTAAAAACCATATCTGTTAGATCAAATGAAGATAGTATGTTTGAATTGTAAGAAAACAATGCAAGCATGTAAGACAAATTTCTTTTTCTTCTCACTGTTTGGTTTCTATTTCAGAGAGAAAAGAAACTGAGTAGGTATGGTTTTTTTCCTGGCACGTGAAATAAGATTTACTTTATATTTTGTTGATGATGAGATATTGGTAAACTATACCATTAGTTTATATACCATGAAAAAAGAAAAAAAAAAACCACACCAATTATATTATAACATTTGCATGTTAAGAGTTATTCAAATTTCAGATATTAAAATGTGAAAAATACACATTTTAGAATTAATGATGTATAGAGACTAGAAAGAACACTTGGGCTTATATTTGCAGATTAAAGTAGAAAGGTCTATAGTACAGCTAAAGATGTTAATAAATTATCATTTAATATATGTGTTAATACCTATTACAAGTTACATATTTTTAGATGTTGGATATATAAATGGGTAAAAACCGTGGTCCCTGCCCTCTCAGAGCTTACAGTTGGTGAGGGAGGGAGAGATAATTTGCAAATTTCAGTGAGCACTTTGAAGGAACTGGGAATTCTTGAGACTGGGAAGATCCCTGAAGAGGTTGAAGAAAACCTAAAGAGTGGGTAGAGATTAACTGGATGAAAAGTGGGCAGAATGAGAAGCAGCCTGTGCAGAAGCTTGAGCAGGGAAGGTCCTAGAATCGTTGAGACAGTGAAAGAAGTAGGAGACCACATGTGGGCCTGGGAGACCAGAGTTGAGGTAAGCAGCAGTGCAGAACCTCAGGGGATTTTAGTCCAACCTGGGTGGGGGTGGGGGGGATTTGAATGGAGATTTGAATGGGGAAGTGAGCCTAGAAGCTCTGTGAGGCTTGGCTGAATAGGAGTAAGAATGGAAGAAAAGAACCCCTTAGGTGCCTGTTGCTTGTTCATATAGGTCACGAACTCTACCTGGGGGAGGGTGGATGGAAGATACATATTTTTGGAAGTAATTTGTCAACATTATCGAAGTCTTAATTTGTATACATTTTGACCCAGCAAATCCATTTCTCAGCATTCATT
Source organism: Graphiurus murinus (assembly GCA_004027655.1). Lineage (NCBI taxonomy): Eukaryota > Metazoa > Chordata > Mammalia > Rodentia > Gliridae > Graphiurus > Graphiurus murinus. The sequence goes on along the minus strand of PVLC010034710.1, from coordinate 11,088 downwards.
ATAAAGAAATAATCGCATACACAAAAATTTGGCTGCTAGTGTGCACATTCCTGTTGTTTATAAAAACCGGTTATAAAAGATCATAGTGTTTTCAAACAGGTGGAAAGGAAAGAGGTAAATCATGCAGACTCTTAAGGAGGTCACATCATCCAGAGAGTCCTCTTGGCATCTGGGTGGTGGTGCCAGAAAGAGAAACACTGAAAATGCAGAACAGAATAGAGACCCTGCTCTTCTCAGCACTGCCCCCCCCCCAAAAAAAATCCTAAAACGTAGAATTTCTGAAAAGAGACCTTTTTGAAACAGTTTGGAAGAGGAGGGACATGCAGGATCAGAGGGAAGATGATGAGCACCTTTGTCTGTGAGTACAGGAATTTCTGGTATAAAAAGTTACTACAGTTCCACTCTGGGATTTCTTTTGAGAAGGAGTCTGAGAATCTAACCACACCCCACAACATTGTTACTTGGAGGGAGAAAGTATTTGCTTTTCATGCTAGAGACTTGTAAGTGAATGTTGGCTGTGTAGTGAGCTCACAAATGTGATTTGCCTGTAAATCTGAGCTTCCCTCAGTAGATACTGACTGAGCGAGATGCATTTGGGGAAAACATTTCTAACTCATCTCCCCTCTTATTCCATGTCCCCTTCCTCTGCTTCCCCTACTTCTGTACCTCCCTCCCTCTCCTTTTCTCCACTGTCCCTCCCTGCCCCTCTCTCCCTTCCTTCCTTCTGTCTTCTTTGCTTCCCTTTCATTTCTCTCTTCCTCCCTCCCTTTCTTACTTGCCCCTAGATACACCCCTAACATTTATATGATGTAATCAGAGCATGAAAAATAGCCAGTTAATTCTAAGTAAATGTGATAGTCTTTTTTTTTTTTTTTTTTTTTTTTGGTAAGAAAGGAACAAAACCCCTTTTCCATGCCATATTCCTTCATTCTATGTGAAGTGTTCGTGTATGGCAGAACTATTCTACCATATGGTCTTACTACACATTTATAAGGTTCAAATCATGTATTATATACTCTTTGTGTTCCTAAAACTATCTAGATTAGTCTTTGTTACAAAGTACTGGTTCCCATTCCCCCATAATACTGATGCTTCATTGAAACCACTTAAGCATTTCTGTTCAAGTGCCTGTTTATTTAGCTTTAATCAAAACTTTTTAGTGGGCCTCTGAAGACACCAGTACTACTTCAGAGTTGAGTTAACTGGAAAATTCTTGGAGGAGTTTGAATTTGATGTTTTAGTAAGCTCAAGGTTATCATCCTGGGTATTTCCGTATTTTCCTTTTCCTAACAGTGCAGAAAAAAATCACTGTTCTGTAACTTTATAGACTTTCCAAAATAGTTTTTGAAGGTGATATAGTATTTTATAAATTGTTACTTCTCCAAGAGTACAATTGCTTGAATTGTTTCCTTATGAACTGGCTTTTAGATTTATGTATAATGCATGTGGGGATGGGGATGATATAGTATATTTTGAGATTAGTGATTTTGGTAAGAATGATGCTTTATCTATTCGGTTTTATAGAAGGAATTCTCAAAAGTTCTTATCTTAGGGATTATTTTATTCTGGTAAAGGTCAAAGTGTTTGTACCAGATAATTTTACTCTTTAGATATAGAGCACCTATATCTATGTCACAAAATCATTATTCTAGGAAAATATTAATTTAATCATTTAGCCTTTGAAAATTTATCTCAGGATTATAATCTAGTTAAATTTCACCAGCTTATTAAATGTTTATTTAGTTCGTTTCAGAAAATGAGTATACCTGTCAGACTCTATATTGACATAAATTATTAGAAATCCTGGGATAAAACGTAATAAGATATCTTTCTAAATAGTTTTCTGTTATGTATGTGAGTACGTTGGGATGATCGAATTAGAAGTAGTGAAGTCTTCATGGATGTCTTTATTAATGCAGTGCTTCATGCTTAGGGTTAGGGTTTTTTGGTAACTACCTGAGAACAAAGTTTACTATTAGTAAGACTGAAACTTGTAAATAGAGCCTTTCTTTTTTCAAAGGCATTATTAAACTATTACCCGGCAGCATTCAACACTATCCACATTATAAGTTCAACAGTACAGTAGTTTATAACTTATAGTATTTTTATACCTTGCTTAAGTCATTTGGGGATTTTAGCAGCTTTTAGGTTATGTGTTCGTTGGAAGTATGAAACAAATTATTTCTCAAAAATAAAATTCTCTTTCTCCTTATTTCTCCCTCCATTTCAGTCGTGAGATGGAGAATAAAGAAACTCTCAAAGGGTTGCACAAGATGGACGATCGCCCAGAGGAGCGGATGATCAGGGAGAAACTAAAGGCCACCTGTATGCCGGCCTGGAAGCATGAGTGGTTGGAAAGGAGGAACAGGAGAGGCCCTGTGGTGAGTGGCTGGGGGTTCTGCGCTAAGGAAGAAAGCATAGGAGGAAATGGAAACTAAGCACTAAATAGATCTCTGTAAGCTTTTCTCTTCTTTATTTTAAATGCAGTAGTTTTATTTGCTTGTTAATCTGGCCGCTTATAGCAAATCATAATTAAACTATGCTTGTTGAGCAGCTTAAACTGTTGTAGGAACTTAACTCTTTGGTAGAGGATTAAATGCTTAAAGCAACACTGCCCTCTAATGTCAGTATCTAAAAATCTTTTTATCGGAGTTTCATACAGTACTTCTAACTTAAAGAAAAGCAAATTTTCCAATTTTTTCAGTTTTTTTTTTTTTTTTTTTTTTGGTGGTGGTGGTGTTTCTGGGGATTAAATCCAGAGGCATTCTACATTCGAGCTATACTCCCCAGTCTGATTTTATTTCTGATTTGGAAACAGGGTCTTGCTAAGTTGATGAGAGTCTCACTACTTCCTGAGGCTGTCCTCCTTCTGTCTCAGCCTCCCAAGTACAGGGATTACAGGCGTGTGCCACCATGCCTGGCCTTGGGTTTGGTTTTTTTGTTTGTTTGTTTTTGATAGGATCCAAGGATCATAAATCCAGAAATCTTAATTCCAGGAAAGCAGAACAAATTAAATAGACCCAAGGGGTTTAACATTAATTAAAATTTTATGGACTTTGTTAAAATATAGGAATAGCATTATGAAATGTGTGTCTTCATTTTTACAAAGGAAGAAGTAGATCCAACTTGTTAGTATGCCTTCTGTTCACACCATGTGCCTATTTAAGTTTAAATTAACTAAACATAAAAATAAAAAATAGTTTCTTATTCTCACTTAGCCACATTTCAAGTGCTCCATCACCACATATTGGTTGGTGGCTGTCACTGGGCCAGAGCAGTCATAGAATACTCCCATCATCTCAGTGCTGTGACAGGCCTAGCGCTCACTAGAGTTCCATAGCTCAGTGGCCCCTAAGGCTTTGGACACCTTCATTGTTGAGTTTTAGTATTCTGCCCACTGGTTCTAGTTCTAACCCATAGAGCCATACAGAATAAATTTGGCTACCCTTACATGCCAGCTGTTTTGGCTACCATGGTGCCCGAGTCCTTTCCTTTCCAGTTAAACTTCTGTGTTTCTTCCATTTCTTTTTCACATGAAGTAAATGGTGTGTTTCCTTCACCATTTTATTATTCACATGAGAGGATGAAGAAATCAAGGATTTAACTTAGAGAAGAGAACATTCTATTGAAACATCTTGTAGAGATGGTAGTTAGAGGGGCAGATTTCTGTTCAAACAGTATAAAGAACTGTTGATCCATGAAAGCCATCTGAAGTTGGAACATGCTGCTTTCCAAGTTCAGTGAGCTAGAGGTATTCAAACAGAGCCTAACTAATACCACAAAGCAGAAATCACAACTTTTAAAGATGAACCAACCATTTATCCTTTGTTATGCATGAACAAAAACTACCCAGTTTTCAAAGGCTAAATTTTGTTTTTTCCTCACTGTCCACTTTCCAGCAAATACAGAAGCACATTGTGTGTATAGGAAGAGAGTGAAGAGGGAAGAGACGTTTGGAACAAGATGCATAGCACATAGTTGTTAAGCCTAATTACCCCATCCTGCATTTTGTCCCTAAGAAATTTACTACCTACTTGGGAGGTCTGATTTTGTTTATTTATTTTTATGGTTTATGCAAGGTACATCAGATCTTTCTTGAAGCATGCGTAAGGCATATTTCCAAATGGGAAACTAAAGTTTACACATATTAAATAAAAAAAAAAAAAAACATAATCCAGGAAATGTCATGAAGCAGTTTGTAACTAGGTGCTAAGAGCAAGAAGGACTTAGGAAAGAGAAGGAATATGAGGTTGGTAGAGTTAAGGGAGGCTTCATGAAAGGTAGGATTTTAACCAAGCCTTAGAGTTTGTCTCACATGAAAGTATGCTGCCTGGGCGCTACATGCTGGAGATGAGGATTAGGAGAGTGTGTGGAGCACAGGATGAGTAACGTTTGGTGGAGCAGTGACTGACTATAGAACAAGAGCAGTAGAAGCAAGGCCGGGAAGAATTTGACCTCTCATTCATTACTAGATTCTGTCTGTGCCCTAATAAAAAAATTTTTTAAAAAAGCATTTCTACTTGAGAGGTTTTTTTTTTTAAGTTTCTAGCTTCTTTTGGTTTTCTAAGATACATGTCTAAACTATTCTAGAATAAGATTGTTTCAAAAAAAAAAAAAAAAAGCAAGATGATTTCATATTCATCAGTCAAATTGAGTAGATAAAACTGCTCAGTATTGTTGTTAAGGACCTGCGTTTTTTAAAAATTTGGTATATTGTTTGCTGTATTTTTATAATATTTTTTAGTAAGTCATTAAGTTAATTTCCAAGTCTGTGATGTTCAGATGTACTTATCTTTTATATTTTTGTGTAATCAAAATATTATAATTTTTTTTACTCAGGTGGTAAAACCAATTCCTATTAAAGGAGATGGATCTGAAATGAGTAACGTGGTAACGGAGTCTCTAGGAGAAAGCCAGGCAAGTGCCACTTCACCAGCCCCCAAAGGCCGCCGGAGTCCATCTCCTGGAAGCTCCCCATCAGGTCGCACAGTGAAATCAGAATCTCCAGGAGTAAGGAGAAAAAGAGTTTCCCCGGTGCCTGTAAGTTAATGTTTCAACAAATATGTTAATTCCCATCAGTTTTAGATTCATTTATAAGACAGAAAAGGTTGCCCAGCCATTTTGTAGAGGGGAGTTTTCAAAGTCTGATCTCATGGGGCAAAGTGGTTGGGTCTTGAGACCCTTACTGGGAGTTCTATAGGTCAAAACTAATTTTATAATAAAACATGTGTTTACATCTTTTACTGCATTGATAATTACAACAGTGGGTAAAACTGCTGAGCCTTCACCCAAAGTAAAGCTATGATGATAGAATTTGTAATCTTTATTGCTGCTTATTGTCCATTAAAGAATGAGCCACTTTTATGTAACAATTCCTTTGATGGCCCTTTGACAAAGAGATGAAAATTTAATCAGGTCTCAATTCTTATTAAATATACACCTTTTAAATATTCTGTGATGAAGTGGGAATCATGCATAAATCATTTCGCCTGCATACCAAAATAGAGTAGTTGCCTCAAGGAAAAGCATTTCTGTGATTGTTAGAGTTGCAAGCTGAACTAGCAGTCATATTTTCATGGAACAACATTATTATTTGAAAGGATGACTGACCAATAAATTTGGGAGATAGTTTCCTTAAGATGAATTAAGTGAAACTTATTTTTTAAGGAGAATAAAGTATTTTTCACCAGTGTTAAAATTTAAGATTTCAGAGCAAAAATTAGTTTTAGAAAACTCATATCCACCACTGTGAGTTTGACCATTTCTCAATATTTAGATTTTTCTAATGAGATTGGTGATGCCAAATGTGTGTGTGTGGTTTTTTTTTTAATAACATTGTATAATGAAATGTGAATGTTTGGAAGATCCATGTATCCATGTGATTTAGTGAACCAGTATTTTCCTTAATGACCAGTATATGAAAAAAATCACTCAGAGGATCTATATAAAGTATAAAATATACTCTCTGGATTTTAACCAGTAGGAAAAGATTATTGGTATGGTTTTGCATGTCACATTACAGTTGCCTTTAAGAAACCACTTTTTGAGCCTTGCTGTAGTACCAAAGAAGATATGCAGTTATTTGAAGAGGCTATCAAAATACTCCTTTTTTTAATAGTTATATATGTGTGAGGTCAGACTTTCTTTCATATGCATATTCTAATCAAAACATCATATCACAGTAGATTGGATACAGAAGCAGCTATGAGAATACAGCTATTATCTATATTAAGCCAGACATCAAAGAGATTTGCAAAAAGATAGGTAGCACCTTTATGAAGGGGACTTCTGGTGGTAGGAATGCATGTTAAAGCACTTTCTAACTTTGAAGAGCCCATGAGTAAATGGAGAAGTGGTTGAGACAGTGACCATTAGGGGAAGTTTGGGTTTTCCTCAGATCTGAGTTGTTAAAGCACATAAATCCTTCAAAAAGTACATTTTTATTACCAAGATAGCCATCATTTATGACCTCGTGAACTTGCAAATTGGGCAGAGTTTAGGAGGGGTGGCTTATCTCTGCTCCTTGTGGCATCTGCTAACCTGGAATTGTCCAAGACTGCTTCCCCACTCATAGACATTGCATCTGCTGGAATGCTGTAACTCTTGATGGCTATTTGGCTATACATGGCTATAGCATGGTGGCTGGATTGCGACAGAAGTATTTCGGGAGAGCAAGTCTCAATATGCAAGGTCTTTTCAACCCTCTATTTGCATCATGTTGGCTAATACCTTATTGCCCAAAGCTAATTACATGCCTAAACCTAGTGTCCATGTGATAGGGATTGCACAAGGCTATAAATAATGGGAGGTGTGGTTCATGGGGACCATCAAAATAAAAGTGTACCAGGAATATAAACAGAATGGCATCTTCCCATTCCCCCTCCATAACCACCCCCCCAAAACAAACAAACAAAAAAACAACCCCACTTTTAAAGCAAACTAAGCAGAAGATTATTAGCCTGGAGTTGTTTCTATAACTGGAAATCAAATTGAGCTTAGCCAATCACAACCAACCAACCAGCCAATTGGTTATATAACTAGGGACCTCCAAATGAGGCAAATGCTTCTCTGAAGCCAGTCTAGCTATTTCTTTTCTTTGTGTTCATCCTACAAATTTGGCTGTTTATACTGCTAAATCAGAGCTTTCTGACCCTCTTCTGGTTTTACATGCTACCTGATTCATGAATCATTCTTTGCTCAAACAAACTCTGTTAAATTTATTCTGTCTGTCTAAAGTTTTCCATTTAACAGCAGTCTCTCTCTTGCCCTAGGCATCACTTATTTGTCTACATGTTTGCCTCTTCTATGACTGACTTCTTTCACTTAGTATCATGTTTCCAAGGTTCATCTATGTTACATGGCATGCTTCAATACTCCATCCATTTTCTTTCTTTCTTTTTTTTTTTTTTTTTTTTGTGGTACTGGGGATTCAACCCAGGGGCATTCTACCTCCGAGCTATACCCCCAGCCCTATTTTTTATTCTTTATTTTGAAACAGGGTCTCACTAAGTTGCGAAGGACCTCACTAAGTAGCTGAGGCTGGCCGTGAACCCGGATCCTCTGGTCTCAGCCTCCCAAATGCTGGGATTATAAGCATGCGTCACCACGCCCGGCTCTCCATCCATTTTCAATTGCAGAATAATATTTTGTATGGTTACATACCACTATATATAATGTTGCTGTGAACATTTTTGTACAAGCTTTTGTGTGAACATATATTTTCATTTTGGGTTGGGGGGGATCATTCCTAACAGCAGAATTTCTGGGTGATATATTTAACATTTTGAGGAACTGCTATACTGTTTCCCAAAACAGCTATACATTTACATTGCTTCATGTTCTTGCTAGAATTTATTATTTCTAACTATTCAGTTAGGCATCTAAAACAACCAGAATTTCCTCTGGGTAGTGATGGAAAGACCAAGCCCTGGGAAAATCAGTGGAGTGTAAGAAGAGTGGTATGTGTTACTCTCATCACAGGAGAGTTTTTGTCAGCCTCCAGTAGGTACTAGGGAGGAGCATCTGTAGTGTGTATCTTGAAAGGAATTCCATGCAGTGTTTGTAAATTATCAGTTACAGAAGAGCATTTCATACAACCTTAAGTAGAAGTCAGGATTTGTATGTTTCATTTTTACCACTAGACAGAGTCACTTTGCCTACTTGTCATGTTTACTTTTTATGCTTTTAATTTCAGTTTACATAATACTTCTCAAAGACCTCAAATGTTTATAGAATAATTTGTATTACCATATGGTTGTGTCTCTCAGCCAAAGATTTATCATCAGTTGTAAGGATGACTGAGATTGTAAAAGTTCACCCAAGATGAGTATATCAGATAGCAACATTTTGCCTGACTTTGTTTCATTATATTTTATACATGGAGGTATTTTTCAGAATATAATCTGTCACATGGCTGTCCAGTATGATCCTTTTCAGGATCTTAGTTTCTAATTGAGAAGTGAGAAATTTGCCTAATAAAAACAATGTTGTGAAGTTTCAGAGCGGCAGAATCACACCGCCCCGAAGGGCCCCTTCACCAGATGGCTTCTCACCGTATAGCCCCGAGGAAACAAACCGCCGTGTGAACAAAGTGATGCGGGCCAGGCTATACTTACTGCAGCAAATAGGACCCAACTCTTTCCTGATTGGAGGAGACAGCCCAGACAATAAGTATAGGGTATTCATTGGGCCACAGGTAGGATTTGTCACCTTTTTATATTTCATTAGTATCTGGTACTAACTCATATTTATATGCCATAAGATTCTTAGATACAAGAAATATATATCATCTTATCAGCAACAGTTAATTTCCTTGAGTAAAGAGGGTTTAAGATGTATTTTGGACTAAAAATTTTTCTTAAATGTATTTATGAGGTTTTTATGATGACTTAGTACCTTAAGTATGATAAATTTGATGAAATTAATCAGTAAAGAGATTAACTTGGAAATATCTCTACTTATGTAAGAATAATGAAAAATATGAATAATACATACTTTAATATTGGAAATATTAAAAAGTGATAAACGAAGTTCTAAAAAGGCATAGATTTGTTAACCTATAGATTATCTTTTTATTCATCAGAACTGCAGCTGTGGGCGTGGAACATTTTGTATTCATCTGTTATTTGTTATGCTTCGGGTGTTTCAACTAGAACCTTCAGACCCAATGTTATGGAGAAAAACTTTAAAGAATTTTGAGGTAATTTTTTATAAATGCTGTAGAGTTAAGTTGTCAACAAATTTTTATGATAAATTCCTGAAAAATGTTCATGAGCACTAAATTTAAATAGACTTGATTATTTTAAAGATGTGAAGGTATACAAGAATTATTTGGTGCTTATAAATAGTTTTCTTATGATCAATTGAGTGATAAATTTTTTTCCAAAATGAAAAAAATAGTAAACACTGTCTTGGTTTAAAAATCTTGTCATTTCATAAACTCTATCTGTTCTTTTGAAGCTTTCAAATCAGCTTTATGAAAAATTTATGCAAATTAAAGATGACTTTTTCAACCACTAAAACTCTTCATAATTATGGCACAAAGATCATTGTTACTGTTTTTTTCCTAATGTTAGGTTGAAAGCTTGTTCCAGAAATATCACAGTAGGCGTAGCTCAAGAATCAAGGCTCCATCTCGTAACACCATCCAGAAGTTTGTTTCACGCATGTCAAATTCTCATACATTGTCATCATCTAGTACTTCAACATCTAGTTCAGAAAACAGGTTAGTATTTTTTAAGGAACTAAACATTAAATCCAGTGTTACTTTTTAATTTTAGGGTTAATTTTTTAAGTCTGCTGGTTAAATTGGTCTAATATTTAATTATTGAATTTTGGCTTTCATGTTAAAATCAATGGTAAAGAATTATCAACAGTCATCTGGACATTTTGTTATAAAAACTAGAGTGTCCATTTCATAAGAAAACCCAGGCAGCAGTTGTAAAATAAAATACTAAGTAGCTGTTTTCTATCAATCATTACTTTGTGCTAAGCACCTAATACATTGTCTCATTCTCTTATAACAACAACCTATTTGGATAGGTTTTAATCACTGGTGTACAGATAACGAAGCTGTGTAATAGAATGAAATGTCTGTAGTTCTTTTATAAGTAAATTATAATCAGCAACTTAGCAAGACCCTGTTTCCAAATAAAAAAATAAAATAGGACTAGGGGTGTAGCTCAGAGGTAGAATGCCTCTAGGTTCAATCCTCAATACAAAAATAAATAAATAAATAAACAAGTAAACTACATACAAGGCAAAATGGTTTTCCAAAATCACTTTCAACTATAGGGTGATTTTAAATTGCATAACATCATTTCTTTCATAGAGATTTCCAGAGAATCCTCTTTACAGGCTATTTCACCTATAAGAATAGAAGTATGAGCCAGGCATGGTGGTGCACACCTGTCATCCCAGTACTGGGAGGCAAGAGAAACACAGGTTTGAGGCCAGACTGAGCAATTTAGTGAGACCCTCAGCAACCTAGAAAAATCTTATTTCAGAATAAAAATTAAAAGTGCTGGGTTGTAGCTCAGAAATAGAATACCTCTGGGTTCATTTCCCAGTACAGGAGGGGTAAAGGGGAGGGAAGGAGAGGGAGGAGGAAGGGAAGGAAAGAATAAATTAATAGACTAATCAGTTGTAATTAAGAAGTTATTAACTATTAATCGATTTTTTTAATGACTGCAGAAAGGAGTAAGGGCACTTCCTATAAGTTCTTGAGGCACTCTAGTTTAAAAAGCTCTGCTCTAAGTGGTTAAGTCCGGTTTCCATACCATCAACTGTTTAAGTATTGTAACTTCCTCAGAATTCATGAAGAATAGATAAGTGATGATGACAAAGGCTCAGTGAAGAAAAGTTTTTTCACCTGTAGAAAACATAAATGTTGCCGGGCGTGGTGGCGCACGCCTTTAATCCCAGCATTCGGGAGGCTGAGACCGGAGGATCCGGGTTCGCGGCCAGCCTCAGCTACCTAGTGAGGCACTCCGCAACTTAGTGAGACTCGGTTTCAAAAATAAAGAATAAAAAATAGGGCTGGGGGAGTAGCTCGGAGGTAGAATGCCCCTGAGTTCAATCCCCAGTACC
>PVLC010034708.1:0-16748 GCA_004027655.1 Graphiurus murinus | reverse complement strand
GATTTGCATCTCTCTGATTGCTAATGATGTTGAACATTTCCTCATACATTTATTGGCCATTTGTATTTCTTCTTTTGTGAAGTGTCTATTTAGATCCTTTTCCCATTTTTTGATTGTGTTATTTGTTTTCTTAGCTGTGAGTTTCTTGAGTTCTCTGTATATCCTAGATATGAGTCCTCTGTCAGATGAGTAGCTGGCATGTCGAACGGTTCTGAAAGGGGGAGTGAGGATTAAGAAAGAGAAAGACAAGAAACAGATTCGGGAGGACTGTCAATGAATACTGCAGCCCTAAGTTTATTTAGCTCAGCTCTTATATACTCTTTTGAGCACCAGAGTTTACATCAAGGTTAATGTTTTCTCACAATGGTTACATCTGTGAAAATAATCATCTCCAGGTCCAAGGTTCAAGGAACAGATATTCACATAATTCTTTACTGTAACAGCCTAATTAAAGTCTGGATAAACCTCTTGATTCCTGGAACTTGAAGCAAAACAGGATTCTTGCCCTGAGTCAGTAGTCAGCACATGTTGTGAGAATCTATATCTCCATAGAAACAGACTTCTATGCACCTGTAAGTCTGCAAAAACAGACCTTGAACACTGCCGGTCCCCGACAAGGAGAGAGGGGAGGGAAAGGGAAATCTGGGGAAGAAAACCATCCGAGTAATGTCATGCGCATATATAAATGTGTCAGTATAAATATTGCTATCTGGCTCACACCTGTGATCCTAATACTTGGGAGTCTGAGACAGGAGGATCGCAGGTTCCAGGACAGCTTCAGCAACTGAGAACTTCAGCAACTTAGCAAGACCGTGTTTCAAAATAAAAAAAATAAAAAGGGCTGGGTGCATAGTTCAGAAGTGGAATGTTTCTGGGTTTATTCCCCAGTACCACAAATAAATAAATTATTATTAATAATAAAGTAATAGATCTCACTATCAGGTACAATCACAATGCCCAAATAAAAAATTTGTTAAATTAAAATTGGTTTGTTTTCTTATTGTCAGTCTTTGAGAGCTTTAAAAAAAATTATGTGTGCTCTGGATATGGTGTTTGTCAGAAGCGTGATATAGAAATGCTTCTTCCTGGTCTGTGACTCGAGTCTTCACCCTCGCAACAGGTGCTCTGTCTGTCTGTCTGTCTGTCTGTCTGTCTGAGATTTGCAGAGCAGACTCCCATCCTGGAGGAGACCAGACCACCAGCTTTGCTCTTAGGAGTCCTGTGACTGGTTCCTCTCTGAATGCTGCTAGGTAAAGGCCACACGGGTTCCCCTCCTAGGTTTCCCTTGAGGAATTTTATACTTTCATACATTTCTCGAATGTTCCATTTTTAGTTGATTTGGCCGTAGATGTGAGATACTGGTGAGGGGCCAGGTACACAAGTGTGCACAGATGCACATTTTTTTCCAGCACCATTTATTGAGAAGATCGTCAGTTCTCTATTTGATTGCTTTTGCTCCTTCGTCAAAAATCACTGGCCTCTATTCCTGTGGATCTGTTCGGGGCTCTGTTCTGTTGGAATGATCTGTCTGTCTGTTCCTCCACTAACACCACGCTGTCTTCGTTACTGTGGCTTTGTAGCAGGTGTTGGGATGAGGGGGTGAGTCTTTCAGCTCTGCCATCCTTTCCAGGTTTCTAGTGGATCTATTCATTATTGCCTTTTTATTAAAAAAAAAAAAAAAAAAGCCTACTGGGATTGCATTAATTCTAGATGAAACTGAGTAGAAATGTCATGTTCACAATTTTCAATGCCAGGCAGGTAGCCCATGCCTATAATCCCAGCACTTGGGAAGCTAAAAGACAGGAGGATCGCAGGTTTAAGGCCAGCCTCAGCAATTTAGAGAGACTCTCAGCAACTTAGTGACACCCTGTTTAAAAAAAAAAAAAATTAAAAGGGTTGGGGGTGTAGCTCAGAGGAAGAATGTCCCTGGTTTAATCCCCAATACCAAAGCAAAACAAAAACAAAACCCAATAACAAAACCCCCCCAAAACAACAATTTTGTCTAACATGAATCCATCCATTGTTCGGTCTTGTTTGATTTCTTTCATCAGCGTTTTTAGTTTCTAACATATACACTTTCATAACTTATAATTTAAGTATTTCATTTTTTGGTGGTATTGTTTGGCTTTTCATTTAAAATTCCAATTCTTCCTTGCTACATAAAAATGCAATTGATTTTCCTATATAAATTAGGTATTTTGGGATTTTGCTAAACTCATTTTTTTTTGGTAGATTCTTTGTGCTTTTCCTACATAGATAATTACATTATCTCTGAACGGACTTTTATTTCTTCTTTTCTTATCTGTGTACGTTGATTTCTTTTTCCTGTCTTATTACACTGGCTGGAATGTTGGCCTATAGTTTTCTTTTCTTATATGAACCTTGTTTGGTTTGATATTGGGGTATTTCAAGATTTAAGATGGACTGGAAAGAAATGATCCTTCCTTTTCTATTTGCTGGAAAATATTATGTTGAACTGACATTATTTCTTTCTTAAATGTTTGATGGAATTCTCCAGTGATACTCTCTGGGCATGCAGTTTTCTTTTTCCCTGTAACAACTGATATAACGGCATCCTTCACACACTAATATCTTTATTTTCATTCACTTTAAAATATTTATTTATTTTTAATGTGCTTTTATTGGTGCATTATCATCTCACATCAAAATGCAAATCATGCTGACATTGACACACATGCACGCAGCACTTGGTGTCCCCTCCCGCCTCTCTGAGACTGATATTGGGATTTTCACATACGTACACACAGTCGATGTGAGTATTTCCAATAATGAACCTCAGTCTTTCCACCCCCCTTTCTCACTTTAAAATATTTTCAGAATTCCCTTTATACTTACTCTTTTACCTACAGGTTATCACAAGTGTCTTGTTTTGTTCTAAATATTCATTATTTTTCCATTAACTGTTTCTTAGCGTTTCTCTTATGTTTCAAGATTGAGTGATTTCTATTCTTTTTTGATTTGCTGAGCTTGGTTTTGTGATCGGGCTGTATTCTTCTAGTATTGGGCAGAGCATTCTACATGTCAGGTCTGACAATGTGTTCAGGATTCTCTAGTTCATAGTTTCTGCTTGTTTTTCTGTTTATTGCGATGGCAGATTGACATCACTAGTTCCAATCCCGTGACTGCCAATCTGCCGGTCTCCCCTTTCATTTCCACTAACGTTTAGCTCATGTATTTTAATCTCTGGTGTTCAGTGCATATGCATTTAAGATCGTTAGAAGTTTCTGCCAAATTATCTTCCTTCTCATTAGGCGATGCCCCCCTTTATCTTTGATGATATTCCTTTTTCTGTAGTCTTCCTTGTCTGCTATTAATAAAGTTACTCTAGCTTTCTTTTGCTTCACATTTGCAAGGTTAATCTTTTGTCTTCGTTTTATTTTTTGAAATCTGCTATACCTTTATATTTAGAGTAAATTTTCTATAGGCAACAGGCAATTGAGTCTTGATTTAAAAAAAAATCACATCTGAGCCTGGTGTGGTGGCACACACTTATAATCACAGCATTTGGGGGGCTGAGACTGGAGGAACCAGGTTTGCAGCCAGTCTCAGCTACCTAGTGAGGCACTCCTCAACTTAGTGAGACCCTGTTTCAAAATAAAGAATAGAGAATAGGGCTGGGGGTGTATCTTGCAGGTAGAATGCCCCTGAGTTCAATCCCCAGTACCGCAAAAAAAAAAAAAAAAATCATATCTGCGCGCGCGCGTGTGTGTGTGTGTGTGTGTGTGTGTGTGTGTGTGTAGAGTACTGGGAATTGAACTCAGGGGCATTCTATCTCTGAGATACACCCCCAGCCCTATCCCTATTTTATGATTTCTTTTGAAACAGGGTCTCCCTCAATTGCTGAGGGTCTTGCCAAGTTGCTGAGGTTGGCCTTGAACCTGTGATCCTCTTGTTTCAGCCTCCCAAGTATTAGGATTGCAGGCATGAGTCACCATGCTTGGCTTCTTGGGGTGTTTTAGTCAGCTTCCCATCACTGTGACAAAACACCTGATACAATCAACTTATAAGAAGGAAAGGTTTATTGTAGCTCATGGTTGTAGAGGTCCTGGTCTGTGGTGACTGGCTATGTTGTTTTGTGCCTGTGGCGGCACAGCACGTCCCAGTAGGAGCACATGACAGAGAACACCTGTTCCCTCCTGGTGGTCAAGAAGCAAAGACAGTAAATAGAAGGGGCTGGATCCCTCACCTCCCTCTCAAGGCCACGCCCCCAGGACCTCCACTAGACCCGACCTCTTAGAGTTTCCTCCACCCCGCTGGAGTCACAGGCCGGTGCCCACGCCTTCAACACACGCTCTTCAGGGGACATTTAAGATCAGTACTACGGCACTGGGTGTCCCCATTTCTTCTTTTTCTCTCAGCACTTTAAAGATTCACCCCATCTTTTTTTTTTTAATCTTATGTGATTTCTGATGAAAACTACAAATTATACCTCTCTTCTTGCATATAACCCTGGTTCCCTCCTCTGGCAGGCACCACTATTTTCTCTCTGGTTTTCAGCAGTTCTGACTATAACACGCCAAAGTGGGGCTCTTTGCTGGTTGGCTTTTGCTTTGGTGTTTTTGTGTTAGTTGGTGCTGTGCGAACATCTTGGATCTGTGTCTTGGTGTCCTTCATTTCGGTAAAATATTGGCCACTGTTTCTTTAAACACGCCGTATGCTTGCTCTGTCTTTTCCTTCCGGGATTTCCCTTGCTAGAATGTCTGGTAGAGTCTCAGCTCCCTGTCTCCTGCCCTGTTCACGTTCATTCTTTTTCCCCCAGTTTGGGAGATTTTCTCTGAGCTCCAAGATTCTTTCCTCAGCTGCTCAATACCTATGGAGGAGCCGCTGGAGGCGCACCCTCTCTGTCAGCGGATTCCACTTCTAGCATTTCCTTTTGATAAGTAAGAGTGTCCACGGCTCTGCTGAAGTAAACTGTTTCTTCATACATGTTCAGTCCTTTTTCTTCTAGAACCTTCTACATTTTAACCATGGCTCTCCCTGTCAGATTGCCCTGTATCATACCATCTCTCTCGTGAGTGTGCTCCCCACCCCCTTTGTATGCCTCAGACTTATTTTTGCAGTACTGGGGATTGATCCTAGGGCCTTGAACATGCTAGCCTAGTGTTCCACCATTAAGCTACATCTCCATCCCTTTTTATTTTTATTTTATTTTATTTTATTTTATTTTATTTTATTTTTTTTTTTTTTTTTGCGGTACTGGGGGTTGAACTCCGGGGCATTCTACCTCCGAGCTATACCCCCAACCCTATTTTTTATTCCTTATTTTGAAACCGGGTCTCACTAAGTTGCGGAGTGCCTCACTTAGGTAGCTGAGGCTGGCTGCAAACCCGGATCCTCCGGTCTCAGCCTCCCGAATGCTGGGATTACAAGCGTGCGCCACCACGCCCGGCTTATTTTATTTTATTTTGAGACAGGGTTTCATTCACTAAGTTGCCCAGGCTGACCTTGAACATGTAATCCTCCTGCTTCAGCCTCCCGAGTAGCTGCGATCACAGGTGTGCACCCCTGAGCCTGGCTCTAAGCCTCTTTTATTAAAGCCCCAGAATTCCATGGGCCTCCTTCTGCCTGGCTCTGTGGTCAGATGCCCTGGCTGGAGCTGGCCAGCTGCCCCACGTGCTGCGGCTATTACAACCCTCTCCCAAGTAGCCACAGAGAGTGCACTTTGCAAGGTGGGTTTGCCTGTCCGTTTGGGTCTCTGTTCCGCCACTCCTCAATTCTTATCACAGTGATCCGGTGGGAAGAGGGGCGTGGCAGGGCGGTTCTGTTGATGACTCAGGCTTAGGCCCACGTGAGTCCCTGCTCCTTGGGGTGAGGCTCTGGCTCCCCCGTGCCTTCAGCTGTGGCTGTGGGCTCAGCCCTCCCCTCCCCAGGAGCAGGTCCCCGTTACCCAGCGCCTCCCCTGGTGGCCGTGAGTCCTGCCAGGTTAACTCAGTGCGTGTGCCCCGAGGACACAGACTGCAGGGCCCGGCTGGGCACTTTACCTTTTTCACAGAGTCCCTTTTCCAGATCAGCACTGCCCTGATGGACACACCTTTAAGTTTCTTCTCGACTTTTCTGTGAGCGCCTGCAGGGGTCGGCCAGGCAGGGCTGCAGAGGATGAGAACATCTCCAAATTCTGCCGCCCCAGGGTTTTATAACTGTTCTGCTAGCCAGTGCTCACTGACTTGGGCGTGTCTGCCGGTCCTGCCAAACGTGAACTTGTCTCTCCTGTGTCCTGTGGCATCTTCCAGGTGTGTGTGTGTGTGTGTGTGTGTGTGTGCGTGTGTGTGTGTGTGTGTGTTGTGTGCACACGCGCTGAGCAGTGGAAGGCTGGGCCCCTTCGAGGCCCTCGTGTTGCAGTCCCCTGCCCAGGGGCGCTGCTGCAGCCGGCTCAGTGCCCAGAGGGTAGCTCAGAGCCCGCCTCCTGAGGGCTTCTCCAGCGGGTCTTGGGAGGCAGCTGCCCTTATCCTGGCCATTTTCAGGGTGAGGGAACCAAGGTGTAGACAGGTTTAGGGACTCAGTCAAAGCACTCAGCAGCAGCACCAGCCCGCAGCCCGGTCTTCCCTCCTCCGGCCTTTGTCCCGCCCGTGGGAGAGCCGGTGCATCTGGGAGCCGGCCAGCCCTCCCGCCCCCAGCAGAGGGGTGCCTCCGGCTGCATCTGTCTGGGGAGGTGACCCGTGTGTGGAATTCGCCAGCGGCTGGGGCTCGCCAGCTCAAGGATGCACGATTTCCCTCCGGGTCAATCACCGCCGGCCGCCCGAGGCTGGGGAGCCCGCTGAACAAACTCCTGTCCTCTTCCCACGGACCGATTCATCTGGAAGCTTCCATCTGGACAGGGCCTGGGCCCACTGCGCCTGTGCGGCCGCCACTCGCGGTTCCTGCACCCCCGCGAGGTCCTGGGGCCACTCCGGGGCCGCGCCCGAGCTCAGCTGCCTGCAAACAATGGGGCTCCGCGCCCCCAAACGCGGGCCGGACACACTGCGCCTGCGCGGCGTTGGCCAGCGGGCGGCCAGCCGGGCCTCTCCTGCATTTTACATGACCGCAGGCTCTGTTCCTCGCGCCTGTCTGGTCGCGTCTCATCAGGGAGGGCCGGCTGGCTCTGAGCACAGCCGGGGTGGCGGGGGCGGCCCAGCTGCTGCCCGGGCCTCTCCGAGGTGCTGGCCCGAGGCCCCGCAGGGCAGAGCACTGGGCCCGCGGCGCCCTTCAAACACCGCGTTTGCCCAGTCACCACCGAGCGGGCAGCAGGGCAAGTGGGCTCGCCACGCCTCCACCTCCAGGGACCCGAGCGTGGGGGGCTGGGGACTGTGTGCTGCGGTGGTGTGAATGACCCGGGCCCTGCGTGTGCGCCGTTGTGGGGTGTGTGTGTGTGCACGAATGTGTGTGCACAGAGCTGTGTGTATGTAGTGTGTTCGTGGATGTGTGTGTACAAATGTGTGTGCATATACCTGTGTGTGGTGTGTTCACCAATGTGTGTGTGCATAAATATGTGTGCATGTTGGGTGTGGTGGTGTACGCTTGTAATCCCAGTACTTGGGAGACTGAGACAGGAGGATTGCAGGTTTGCAGCCAGCCTCAGCTACTTAGTGAGGCCCTCTGCAACTTAATAAGTCCCTGTTTCAAAATAAAGAATAAAAAATAGGGCTGGGGGTGTAGCTCAGAGGTAGAATGCCCCTGGGTTCAACATATATATATATATATATATATATATATATATATATATATATATATGCACATACCTGTCTTTTTTTTTTTTTTTTTTTTTTTTTTTGCGGTACTGGGGATTGAACCCAGGGGCATTCTACTTTCGAGCTACACCCCCAGCCCTATTTTTTATTCTTTATTTTGAAACCGGGTCTCACTAAGTTGCAGAATGCCTCACTAGGTAGCTGAAGCCAGCCGTGAACCTGGATCCTCCGGTCTCAGCCTCCCACAACAAGCTCCATTACAAGCGTGCACCACCACGCCCAGCCTCACATACCTGTCTTTATGGCATATGAATGAATGTGCATGCCTGTGTGTGGAATGGGAGTCCATGCGCATGAATGTGTGTGCACATACTTGTGTGGGTGACATGTGCATGAATGTGTGTGCCTATGTGTGGAGTAGGGGCCCATGTACACAAATATGTGTGCACATACCTGTGCATGGTGTGTTCATGAACGCGTTCCTGTGTGTGGACTGGGCATGTATGTGCACATACCTGTGTGTGTGGTGTGTACATGCATGTGTGTGCCTGTGTGTGGAGTGGGGGTCTGTGTGCACAAGTGTGTATGCATGTGCACACACATGTGTGGGGTATCTGGCTATGCATTTTTTTTTTTTAACGAGTGTATGTGTGAGTGTATGTGTGAGCTTTTTGCTGCCATGACACATACCTGAGAAAACACCTTCGAGGAGGACAGGTTTGTGTTTGTGGTTCAGGGGTTCGTGCATGGCCGGCTGGCTCCATGCTCTGGGTCAGAGGTGAGGCAGAGCATCCTGGCGGAAGAGAGCTGCTCAGCTCCTGTCAGCCGGGAAGCCAAGGGCGGGGCGGGGCGGGGTGGGGCACTCCCTGTGACCTCCCACACCCACCTCCTGCAGCGCCCGCCTCCTCCTCGTGGCCCACTCAAGTTACTCCTCCATCTAATTGACGAATCCATTGAGGTCAGGGCTCTCACGACCTCACCACTTCCCACAGCCCCACCTCTGAGCACCGCTACACGGGGCATCCAGATCGAGACCATCGCACAACGGAAATGAGCGTGTGCACACACGTGCCTGTGCGTGTGCATGTGTATAGTGTGTGCACGCAGGGCACATGCATAGGTGTGTAGGTGCGGGTGTGCACGCGTGTGTGTGCAGTGTATACACATGGTACGGGTGAGCTGCGTGTACGTGTGGGTGTGAACATATGCGTGTGCATGCACACACGGCTGTGTGCACACTCACATGTGCACCCGTGTATGTGTATTTGCAACAGTGAGCCCCCCTCCTGGGTGCTGTTCAAAGCCTGGCCCGCATTGCCTGTTTCCAACTTATTAGGCCTTGTCAGCCTTCCCTGTCCTTGCATCTTCAAGTGTGGGTCGGATTGTGCTGCTCCCCGCTGCAAAGCTCTTGATGGCTCCCCGCAGAGCAGGAGGAACCCCAGCACCTGTCCCAGGGCCGCCGTGCCCCAGCCCTGCCCGTCTGAGAAGCCTCCTCGTCCATGGCCTTGCCCTCTGCCCTTGCACTTGGCCACAGACAGAGTATGTGTGTGGCTTCTCTGAACCTGATTTCCCGCTTCGTAAAATGCCAGTGTGAGGCCTTTCCTGCTCCCTGTAGCAACGGCCGGCCAAGCCCAGAGACAGGTGTCCTGCATTCCGCTCTGCACCCTATCTCCTCATGGGTGGGCTTGGCTTCTCCGCATCCCAGGGTCCCTCGCTCTTGACACCACAGATGCAGATTTGCTGGGTGAGGGTGGCAGGCCCTCCTTCCCGGGAATGGTAGAATTTCCCCACAGCTCCACCTGCGCACCTGTGTGGAGGGATCCCCCGCTGCGTGGCTACTGGCTGAGCCGGGACCTCGTGCCCAGCCGGCGCTGGGGGTTGTGGGTCCCTCGTCCCCTGACTCTGCTCTCCTGGTCAGGTTCCCGAGCTGTGCGCGCAATCTGAAGCATCCAGTAGCGATCTAATTAAATGTTAACACATCATTAAAGTGATTTGCGATAAGCACAGTTAACAGTTTGATAAATCCCGTCCTGGCTGACTTCATGCTGAAAACCATCAGTCCCAATCAGCGGCGGGCTGTTGACATCTGCCCCATGTTCAGGGGACACATGTCCAGCCTGGCACGGCAAGACTGTCACCAAGACCTTCCCGGGCCTCTGGAGTGGAGATACTACCGTGCACTCGGCCTGGACCTCAGTACCCAGGTCCGAGAGAGGGTTGTGTGCAGACACGGGGTGGGGTGGTGGGGGAGCGGCTAACCCTGGGGACATTCTTTAGGTTTCTTGCATAGGATTAAGGATGGGCCGCTCTGCCCCTGGCGCCGCTCCTGGTTGAAGGCTGTGAATTACTGCTTCCTAATGGGATTAATTGCCCCAGGAGTGAGCACTGCTCTTCCTCGCCCCTGTGACGTGAGCACAGGCCCCAGGGCCACTGCTGCGGAAGAGCGGTGCTGCGGGCTGGGGCCAGGGCAGAGAGAGAGGCAGCCAGGAGTGAAGCGTCTTCCCTCAGGGAAGTGGCAACTTCAGAAAACACAAACCGGCCGGAGAGGGAGTTCTCTGTAAAGGACATATCCAGGTAGTTCTCCCAGAACCAAAGGGGCCCCCAGGCATGGTGGCGCACGCTTGTAATCCCAGCATTCAGGAGGCTGACACCGGAGGATCCGGGTTCGAGGCCAACCTAAGCTACCTAGTGAGGCACTCCACAACTTAGTGAGACTCGGTTTCAAAATAAAGAATAAGAAATAGGGCTGGGGGTGTAGCTCGGAGGTAGAATGCCCCTGAGTTCAATCCCCAGTACCGCAAAAAAAAAAAAAAAGAACCAAAGGGGCCACTAGAGCTGCCCAGTGCGAGAGCTTTCCTCAGCCTGCGCTCCTCCCTGACAGCTGGGGAGACTGAGGCACACAAGATGGGCGGGAACACTAATGGCAGGTGGGCACTCGCACCCAGGGAGCCGTGTGGCCTGGCCCGCTGGTCCTGAGGCCCTGGCCTGGGCCTGCTCATGTAACAGTGCTCTCACCTAGGGGAATGTCGCATCACAGGGTGGAGAGGTCTCCAGCCAGCACCCTTGGGGAGCCTCCTTCTGCCTCCCTCCCCATGATCGCCTCCTGCAAAGACCCTCCAAGATTCAGGTCCACTGAGGCTCATTTTCAAGGGTCCCAAGAGAACTTAGCAGCAGCAACACACCAGGTGCTTCAGGGATGAGGATGGTAACCACACCTTCCCCTCTGACCTGGGGTCTCCCCCCCCCTTTCCTTGCATCTTTCAGGGTCCTGGCCAGTGTTATAGCTCTTGTCCTAACTTGGGGATCACATGCACATCATCCTGCTGCCTGGGGTATCTGCACCCTGATCTCTCCAGCCTCCTTCAGGCAGGACCCCAGTGCAGCCCTAGCGAAGCCATCCTGGCTTCCGGTGTGGCCTCAGTATCCCTGCTCCACACGCTCCCAGCCCTACACTCCGTGCCTCCCTCCTCCCTTTATGTGTTAAATGTATGTCTTCTTTACTGGCAATGGAATCCAGGGGCATTCTGCCTCTGAGCTACACCTTCAGCCCTTTTTATTCTTTGTTTCTCTCGTTAAGTTGCTGAGGGTCTCGCTACATTACTGAGGCTGTCCTAGAACCTGAGGTCCTCCTATCTAAACCTCCCAAGTCTGGGATTACAGGTGTGCACCACTACAACTGGCTTCAATGTGTCTTCCTTGTTAGCTTTGAGCCATTGCAGAGGGCTCTCAGTCACAGGACCTGGACGGGAATCCTTTGGAAGTTCTGGTTATCTGCAAAATGGCAGGAGGATAGCTTCTACTTCACAGAGCCCTTGGAAGGATTAAATGAGGTAAAGTATGAGGGGCCCAAAGCACAGTGTTTGGTGTCTTCGAAAGCCGACGGCTACTAGCTGTTGCCGTTACTGTTCCTTGTGGGGCTGGCTTGTCAGGCTCGCACAGAGCCCTTCCTGACACTGAATTGCAGTGTTGCTGGTACTGTGGTCCTGTATTCTGAGGTTCCCCTCACAGGAATGAGAGAAACAGCAATATGAGGCCACAGGAAAGCCAAGCCAGAGATGCGTGGACAGAGGAGGATGGCAGAGAGCTTTCTGAAGGTGTGTTCTCACCTCCAAATTCTGGGCCTTAAATCATGAACCTGGCAAAAAAAAAAAAAATGCAAATGTATGTGTGCATTTGAGGCATGGGCATCAGGAGGGGGCAATTCCAGGCAAAGGGAAGAGCGTAGGTGAAGGCAGAGACTGATGTTTTGAATAACTATAAGCATCTTGGTATTTCTGGTACACAGGGTACAAAGATAGTCAGGTCCTAGGATTTGAGAGGTGGTTAAGGACCACAGCAGGCAGGAAATTTGTCTAATGTAAGATGTGTGGTTTGCGGAAGGCTTTTATGCAGTCTGACAATCTTATACTTTTACTTGGGGTATTTAGTCCATTTACATTTAATGTGCTTACTGATAGTTGGATATTTATCATCTTACTAATTGTTTTCTATTTGCCCTCCCTTTTCTAGTTTCCTTGATTTCTTTTGACTAACCATTTTTAAAGTTATTATAACACTTCTCCCATTAAGTCACTAGTTTTAACGATAACCCAGAGACTAAGTCACACACTGTTCCTTTATGAAATCTAAAGGGCTGATTTCCTTTGCCATCGCTCTCCTCCGTGAGAGCCTTAGAGTACATTGGCTTCACTTGTCCTTTCTGCCTCGACATCGTCCTCTCCTGCCTTGTATTTACACAGGCTTTGAGCCCCATCCTGTTCTTATTGTTTTCATTGAACAATCACTGTTCATTGATGTTTGTGAACGTGTTTACCCTTCTTTTAACTCTTCATCCTTCCCGCATTCCTGTGCTTTCGGCCCGATCACTTCCCTCTTTCCTGCAATATTCGTTTTAGCATTTCCTTCGGTACAAGTGTGCCACTGACAAAGAACAGCTTCTGTCTCTCTGAAAATGCACTCAGCTTTTCGTTATATATTTACTTTGGTTCTATGGAGTTGGACCCAGGGGAGTTCTATCTCTGAGCTTCACCCCTAGCCCTTTTTTAAAATTTTCATTTTGAAAAAAAAAAAATTTTTCATTTTGAAACAGGGCCTTGTTAAGTTGCTGAGGCTGGCCTCAAGCCTGAGATCCTCCTGTCTCAGCCCCCCAAGTACTGACATTATACATGTGCACCACCGGGTCTGGCCTGATCCTTTTAAATGGACCACTTTGTACCTGGATGGTCGTGGTTTATCACAAACTCCTGCCCCCTCTTTCTCTGTGTGGTGTCTGCCTCCTCCGGTGCCTATGGATGACACAGGGCAGAAAGCTCTGTTTATTTTGTTCACTGCTGAATGCTGTGCCAAAATCAGTACCAGGTATGAAATAGGGGCTCAAGAAATACTTTTAATAAATGCATATTACTAATCCCATTTAACAGACAAGTAAGCCAAGGCCAACGTTAAATAACTTGAGCAAAGTTTAAATCTATGCATTTGAGTTACATAAATAACTCAAACAAGGCTGCAGAGCACAAACCAGCAATTTCTACCTCCCAGCTAGAGAAACTGGATTGGGCAGAACCTAACAGTTCAAAAACACTTTCTAGTAGGTTTTACTGTTTGTTGTTGTTGTTTCTTGTAAAACCTGGTCCCTGCTGTTAACATGTAACCATCAACATTTTCCTTTCTCTTAAAAAGTGAGCAAGAAAATAGGAAAGCATCATTAACAGAGTCAAGAGCTCTAATTTAGAAGCAGACGAAGATGTGAGTACAGACCTGGTGCCCACAATTTGGAGAGCCAAAATCTGAAGGTTTTTGAAGGCTGACACAAAACCCAAACATATTAGATTTCTGAGCATTTCAGATTCCAGAATTCTAGATTGGGGACGCTCAACCAGAAAAGGTTATGCAAATATTCCCAAATCCCAAAATAACTCCAAATCGGGAGCATTTCCTAAATTTAAAATTCAAGAAATTTGAATTTTATTTCAAGAGACGCCCAATCTGTCTATGAAGAAAAATAATCTTACATCAGGTGGTTCAAAACCAGTTTTTCATTAAACAATTGATAAGAAGAACATGGAGCAGCCAGGCAAAGGGCCTCGTCCAAAGTCAGCAGGCAGGAGATGCTGGCCCGGGCTTGGCATTGGGGTGTAATGCGAGGGCACGCAGTTCCCCAAGCGCAGAGGAGCCTCACCTGCCAGCGCTACTCTGACTGATTGAGGAGGTGGTATTTCATTTGGGTTTTGCAGGATGAGTAGGAGTTTGCAGATGAAGAAGACTCGGCAGGGAACGGCATGGTGAGCACGCTGCAGGGGTTCAGGCAGATGCAGCGACTAGGGGAGAGAGGAGGAGAGGTGGCGGGGAGGGATCCGGCGACTCCTGCAGCGGGAAGAACTGCTATTGGTTTAAGGGAGGACCAAGACTTGAAGTCAAGGACAGCGGTTAAGAGATGGCCCTGGCGCAGGTAGTCCAGCCTTGGGCAGGGCGGGGAGGGGGCCGGGGTAGACCAGCTGGATATGCCCCAGTGGTGGGGCAGGAGGGCGTGCTTGTCAGCTTGGGCTAAAACCAAGTGCGGCGTTGTTAAAAAGGGTGCCTTACAGCAAGGGGATTTCTTCTCTTGTAGTTCTGGGGGTCAGAGTCCCAGGTCAAGGTGTGCAGGCCGGCCGTGCCGATGCGGGCTCTGGCGGGGTCTCCTCCTGCCTCCCGGCTCCGGGGCAGCAGTCCTTGGCATTGCACCCCCGTGCCGGCGTCCAAACGCTCTCCTTCCGCCGAGGACGCCAGCCGCTGGACTCCGGGGCCACCCTAGTCTACGACGGCCCCGTCTCAACTGGATCGCATCGACGAGACCTCTTTCCAAATGCCGTCACGCTCACAGCAGGTAGGACCTGGAGGTGGTTTTGTTTTCTTTCTGTGTGTGTGTGTGTGTGTGTGTGTGTGTGTGTGTGTGTGTGTGTGTATACTAGGGGTTGAACACAGGGACATTCTACTTCTGAGCTACTGAGCTACACTCTCAGCCCTTTTTAATTTTTTTTAATTTTAATTTTTACTTTTTTAACTTTTTATTTATTTATTTATTTTGCGGTACTGGGGACTGAACTCAGGGGAATTCCACCTCCTAGCTACACCCCCAGTCCTATTTTTTATTCTTTATTTTGAAACAGGGTCTCACTAAGTTGTGGAGGGCCTCATTAGGTAGCTGAGGCTATCCACAAACTTGGATCCTCCGGTCTCAGCCTCCCAGGTACTGGGATTACAAGCGTGTGCCACCACACGTGGCTAATTTGTTTATTTTTGAAACAGGATTTCACTAAATTGCCAAGGCTGGCCTCAAACCTGCGATCCTCCTGTCTCAGGCTCCCAAGTACTGGGATGGCCGCTGTGCGCCGCCACGCCCGGCTGTGCAGATATCCTCAGGGGACAGTCAACCACAGAGGGGCCAGAGCCGCCGCTAGCTCCAGGGTGGATCCCCTTTACCTGCCGAGTCCTGAGGTCCTGTGCGGGACCCCTCAATGTCACTCTGCCTGGCCCACAAGAGCTTGCTAAGTCACTCATCAACCCCTGAGCCCAGACCTGGGCCTTGCAGAACCAGAGAGGATAAAGGGGCAGAGGTGCTGGTGGAGAGACAGACGCACCAACGGGTCACTGGTAAGTGTGATGGGGGTGTCAGGCTCCCCGTGAGGACAGTGGACGCCCCCTTGGGAGGCACGTTAAACCTCCAGGAGACAGCAGAGTCCCCTGCATCAGTGGACATCCAGCAGAGTCGGGGACGGAGTTGTGAGACCACAGAGAGGGCAAGCGTGTGTGCCGGGGCTGGAGCCGGGAGGGTCAACAGGGGTCAGATCACTGCCCAGCCCAGGATCTTCTAGACTCTTCTAGAACGCCCTTCCAGGCCTCAGGAGAAGTCGGTGCGGTGGAGAGAACCTCAGTGAGCTTCTCGTGCTGGGGAGAGCGGCGCCCGCCTCCAGCGCCTCCCGGAGTGTGGAGAAAGTCTCCGCTCGCTGCAGGGCTGGAGGAGGCCGGCTTGATGGATGGCACCGGGTCCCCGGGCGCCCAGGCACAGCGTGCCACATTACCCACTGGCGCCAAAATCGTCTGGAAAGCCCATCGCAGACGGCGGCGCAGCGCGCACGCAGCGGCAATTACAGGGAGAGTCATTAGTTAAAGCAGAGCGTTCTGCAGCCCCCCAGGACCTGCGGCTGGCCCATCTGCCTAAGCCCGGGAGAGTGCGGTCGATGTGGGCGGCAGAGCTCTGCCGGGGAGGCAGCGGGCCAGGCCTCCAACCGGCTCTGCGCCCCACACACCACCCCGAGGGCCTGGATCGGCGAGTGGCCGGAGCTCTGAGCCCCACACACCACCCCGAGGGCCTGGATCGGCGCCCATGGCTCTTCCCCTCGGTGGGGAGCAGGGGTGCACGAGGTTTACAGTCTCCAAAGAACCCCACCGGGGTGCAGAGTATACAATGAGGCCCCGGGGAGGCCCCAGCTCTTGCTGGTAAAGGCTGGATAGAGTCCTGGAAAGGACAAGCAGGAGCCACCTCTGATGTCCACGGTGTCCTCCGCTCCGCCTGCACCTGCGGTCCGCTTGTGCACAGCGCAGGCGCACTGCCGGCTCTGTCTCAGCTGCTGAGGCCTGGGGTCCCGGCCCAGCCCTGGACCCTGACCCTGCAGCCTGCGCTGCTGCTCCCCGGGCTGGTGCACTCTGCTCCTCACAGGACCTGCCCCGCCCCCGCAGCTGCACGTTTGGGCCTCTGCTGGGAAGGCCTTCAAGCCTTGTGGCCCCCCTCTCAAGTTTAGCTCCAGTCTCAGCGGTAGGGGTGTCACCAGCGGCCAAGCCAGAGACCCCGGCTGGCTGGATTTAGTCCCTTGCCCGCTGCAGAAAAAATAAGCAACAGCAGGCAGGATGGCACATGCCTGTAATCCTAAGGACTCAGGAGGCTGAAACAGGAGGATGGCAGGGTTGAGGCCAGCCTCCTGAGCAACCCAGCAAGACCCTGTCTCAAAATGAAAGATAAGGGCTAGGGGTGTAGTGACTGGTGTAGTGATCCTGGAATCCCCAGTGTGTGTGTGTGTGTGTGTGTGT
>PVLC010034707.1:0-16740 GCA_004027655.1 Graphiurus murinus | reverse complement strand
CGGGGCTGGGGGCGGAGAGGGGCTGGGGGCGGGCGGGGAAGAACCGCAGGGGGAGGGGGCCGGGCCCACGTCCTCCTGTGACTCAGGGCTGACTCAACGCCATTTCTGAACAGCCCGGGGAAGCAGGGGGGTTGGGTGTGCGGGGAGGAGATGGTTTTTTAATTTTTTATTTTATTTTATTTTATTTTTGCAAAATGACAAAACAACTCCGTGCAGTCCGGGGAAGAGCTGCAGGCGACTGGGAATCACCCCGGATCCCCCCGAGGCTGGCGGCGGCTGCAGAAGGACCCGGGCCCGCCCGCCCCGTCGCCTCCCTGGGGTCGGGTGGGGGGCGGAGCGCGCCGGCTGGAAAGAGCCTCCGGGAAGAGCTAAAAAAGGGAAAGCACTGCAGCCCCGCCGCCGGGGAAGGAATCCCCTTCGCCCGCGCCGCCCCTGCCACCCCGGCTGCTCCCCGGGCCGGGGGTCGCGCCCCCGGGAGCCGGCGCGGAGGACCTGTCCCCGCCGCCCCCCGGCGCCCGGCCGCAGGAGCAGGGGCAGGGGCAGGGGCAGGAGCAGGGGGCAGGGGCAGGGGCAGGAGCAGGGGGCAGGGGCAGGGGCAGGAGCAGGGGGCAGGGGCAGGAGCAGGGGCAGGTGTCCCCGGGGGAGGAGGAGGGCGGCCGCGGTGGGCGCGAGCTCCCGCGGGCTCGGACTCCGGCGGGAGGACCTGGAGGACGCGCCCCGCCGTCCACACCTGCCCGGCCCGCGGGCCGCTCCCCGGGAAACTGGTCCATCCTAACTGCCCTCGCAGAGTTATCCAGTTTCCAGAAAAGAGCAGGTCCGGGAACTCGCCTTGCTGTCAACTCCATCACCCGGACAAGCCAGGAGATGGGAGCCGCGGAAAACGCAATTTATTGAGCCGCTTTAGCTAATTAGTGGGAGAAGCCAGGCCGCAAACGCTGTCCTCGGGGCTCCCGGCGCTGGGCGTTACTCTTTTGGGGGTTTTTTGGGCTTTGTTTATTTGTTTGTTTTGCTTTTTTCTTCTTTCTCCTCCACTCATTTAACAAAGTTGGGATGGCTGTTCTGTACCAACACAGCAAGAAGCTGAGGGCAGAAAGATAAACACGGGTCACTCTCTGACCCCAAGGAACGCGCGGCCCAGCCAGAGAGAGCGAAAAGTGAGAGATGAAAGCGCGTGCAGACCGCACTGTTCTAAACACGGAAGCAGATTCGGTGTCCGCCCAGGTCTGGTTTCCTAGCAGTGCCCAGGATTTGAACCCAGACAGTCCGACTCCAGCGCCCACCCATACACAACCACCACGCTAAACTGTCCCTTTTGTACTTAACTAAATAGCCTTGAGACAATTAAAAAAAAAAGAAAATCACAAAACAGTATATGAGTACGCTCCCAATTAAAAGATATATAAACACAAGGGAGAGGGCGAGATCAGAAAAATATATGTCAAAATGATGGGTGATTTTAAAATTGTCTTCCTTTTTAAAATAAGTTCCATATTTTCTTCACCAAACATGAATTTTATGGGAAGAAAGGAAACTATAAATGTTATTAATGTACAGCTCGAATGCAAAGCTTCCAAAAGGTGATGGGGGGGTGGGGTACCGCAGATTGAACTCATTGGCATTCTACCTCTGAGCTACATCCCCTACCCTTTTGACTTTTTGTTTGCAAACAGTCTTGCTACATTGCTGAGAGTCTCACTATGTTGCTGAGGCTGGCCTCGAACCTGCGCTCTTCCTGTCTCAGCCTCCCAAGTACTGGGATTACAGGCGTGCACCACCACTGAGTGTAGGGCTTAAGGTGATGAGATTTGGGTTTCCCCTAATGGCAGAGGCAGAGTTTGGTTGATTGGAAGATGGAGATACAGGAATGGCAGGAAAACAGAGGCCAGGCCCTGGAGAAGGGGGGAGGTGATAGGGACAAAGAAGGACCAGGGTGTGGGAAATGCGGCCTTGGTCATGTTTCCAGAGAAGAGAGAGAGAGAGAGAGAGAGATCTCCAAACATTATCCCTGCAATCAGCCCTGCCAGGAGAATTCCCTTGGGGGCTCGAGTGAGCTGTCCAAGAGCAGGCTGAGATTCCTCAAGGTTATTATTGTGTTATAAATCTTCTGTCTTTGGAGGTGAGAAAGCTGGGTGTAGGACATTGGACTCTGTCAACATATTTGGGTCAGAAGGTGCCAAGCGCTGGGTTGAAATCTTGGAGGACGGGCTGTTCCCATGCACATTTTCATTAATTGGCTCCCCCCCCTTCCCCGTTCCATAACTCAGTTTTACTCACAGGCAGATGGGAGCCAGTGAAGACATCCCATCAATAAGCCCCCACTAGCGCCATCCCGCCCATCTCTCTGAGGTCCCCTCGGTGCACCGGTGCTAATATCAGCCTCGACTTATTAAAGCACTAGATTTTCAGGTGTAGATGGCAGGTCATGTCCCCCCCACACACACTCTCCCCAGGCTTCCCAAAGTGCCCTGGTTCCCCTTTCCCTGCCGAGGGACCTGGGACAAAGGCCAGCGCGTGGCTCTTCCCCTCCCCGACCCCTCCCACTCCCACCAGAGAGGAGAGGTGCAGCTTGCAAGGCACAGAATGCAGAATGCAACTTCTCTGCAGATTCCAGGCTGGAAATAGAGGGGCCTTTGCTCACGTCATTGCTTGAGCTTCGCCGCCATCTGCCACTCGAACAAGAAAGTCAGGGACGCCTCGTGTGGAAAGCTCTGCTCTCACTTGGCCAGTTGGCTGGATTTCAAGGTGAGGCCCACGGCCTGGCTTACCAAAATTAGGGATTTGGCCCAATACCGACTGGGCTGGTAAGTGACAAACCCATAGGCAGAGATCTCTTCCCCTGAAAACAGCTACTTCTGTGAGTGTATAGACCACATGTAGCAGGACCTAGCCCAGACTGAACAGGGGTTGGGGTTGCTCAGACTGCTTTATAAGTGGCTGGGGCCAGAGCTGAAGCTACTACTGCCCAGGGCACTGGGTGGGCTTCCCTCCCGGCCTTCCTTCTCTTTCTTTACCTGTCTTGTAAGTGAAAGAGGCACGATGAGGAGCCATTGTGATCATCTACAAATCTGCAGGCTTAGCTGGGCACCGTGCGGCATGTCTATAATCGCAGTACTTAGGAGACTGAGGCAGGAGGATTGAGGCTCAGGACCAGCCTCGGCAACGTAGCAAGGCCCTCAGCTATGGTGAAGGTGACTTCCCTTTCTCACCACTTTATTCATAGTGAGTGGTTGAGATGGTTTAGGGGTTTGTCTTTTATCTGACTGTCTCCTTAGTGTAGTGTTTGATAGCTTGGATTTGTTGGCCCACCTTCAAACCTCAAAAGGCCTCTAGAAGTTGGGCGTGGTGGCGCACCCTTGTACACCTAGTACTTGGGAGGCTGAGACAAGGAGGATCTGGGTTTGGGGCCAGCCTCAGCTACTTAGTGAGGCCCTCTGCAACTTAGTGAGACCCTGTTTCAAAATAAAGAATAAAAAATAGGGCTGGGGGTGTAGCTCAGAGGATGTCCCTGGGTTCAATCTCCAGTACCACACACACACACACACACACACACACACACACACACAAATAAATAAATAAATATGTATCTACACACAAAACAATTGCTAAAACTTGGAAGCAACCAAGATGTCCTTCCATAGGTGAATATATAAACACACTGTGGTACATCCAGGCAATGGAATATTATTCAGCAGTAAAAAGAAATGAGCCATCTAGCCGTGAAAGGACAAGGAGGAATCTTGTGTGCATATTGCTGAGTGAAAGAAGCCAGTCTGAAAAGGCTAGGTACTGTATGATTCCAGCTATATGACATTCCATAAAGGGAAAGCAAATGGAGGAGACAGTAATAAAAGATGAGTGGTGGCCAGGGGTTAGGCAAGGGGAAGGATGAAGAAGAGGAGCACGGAGGATGCTTAGGGCAGTGGAGCTCTTCTGTTTCATACTCGAATGATGGGTGGATGTCTTTATACATTTCCAAGCCCCTAGAATGTGCACAGCCAAGAGGGAACCCTAATATAAAGTATGGCCCTTGGGTGATAATGATGTGCCAGGGTAGGGTCACCGATTGTAACAAACGCGCTGCTCTGTGGGAGATCCCGGTACAGGGGGTTGGAGGGCTCATGGGGGCAGAGAACTTTCTAGACTTTCTACTCAATTTGGCTGTGAACCTAAAACTACTCTTTAAAAAAAAATGTACTGAAAAAAGTTGAACAGACCACAGCTTTTTTATTTTTTGTACTGGGGATTGAACCCAGGGGCATCCTACCTCTGTGCTACACCCACAGCCCAATTTTATTTAGTTAT
The DNA here is from genome assembly GCA_004027655.1 of Graphiurus murinus. Classification (NCBI taxonomy): domain Eukaryota; kingdom Metazoa; phylum Chordata; class Mammalia; order Rodentia; family Gliridae; genus Graphiurus; species Graphiurus murinus. The sequence goes on along the minus strand of PVLC010034707.1, from coordinate 12,438 downwards.
TTTTTTTTTTTTATTTTGAAACAGGTTCTCACTAGATTGCGGAGGGCCTCGCTAAGTTGCTGAGGCTGGCCTTGAACCTGCAATCCTCCTGTCTCAGCCTCCCAAGTAAGTGCTGGGATTACAGGCGTGTGCCACCACGCCCCGGTGGCCACAGTTGTTTTCAAGATGTGAATTGTCTGGCTCTGAATGGCTTCTTCAAGGAAGTCCCTGACCTCTGCCAGAGATGGGGCTTTGTGCGAGAACAATCCTTATCTCAAAATTCCCACAATCCAAGAAGGCCCTGGCAGAGAATGTGGAGAGAACATCTTGGTGGATTCTCTGCAGATGCCCTGGGCTTGCTCTTTTCTGGCTCAGCCAGAGAAGGGTGGGAGTGGGGGCAGAAAAGAAAAGAAAGGCTTCCTACTGCTGCCCCCCTTCCCAGTTGAAAAGTCCAGGCAAAGCAAGCTGCTTAATACACAGAAATGCTACTGTGTTCAGGGTTTGGGGGGTGGTAGAAAAAAAGGAACAGCTGAGATAGAGAGCTGGGGAAAGCAGGAGCTGGAGTCTGGGCTCTGTCTACTAGAAACCCAGGTCAAGCCAGCCCCTGGTTTTCTCTCCTGCAGTGATTCTGCCCTAAGGAGTTACACACCACACTCGGTCATTCCCATCAGCGTCCTAGCAAATGTAGTTGCATTCCTGGGTATGGGCACCGGAGGACCAAAGAGAGCCTCCCTGAAATAAATGGTCAAGGCCAATTTAATGCCTGGGACTGTGCTAAGAGATTGATATATGCCGCCTCAGTCCTTAGAGCATCCTTGGGATATAGGTACCATTTATTAGGTAAGATAACAAGCTACTTAGCCAGCTGTGGTGGTGCATGCCTGTAATCCCAGGAGTTGGGAGGCTGACACAGGAGGATCACAGGTTCAAGGCCAGTCTCAGCAACTAATAGAGACATTGTTTTTAAATTAAGAACAAATAAATAAAATGGGGCTTGGGATGTAGATTAGAGGTAGAATGCCCCCCACCCTGGGGAGACAGGAGGAGCACAGGGACCCTCAGCAACTTAGTGAGACTCTGTTTCAAAATAAAAAATTTAAAAAAAGGGCTGAAGGTATAGCTCAGAGGTAGAACACCCCAGGGCTCAATCCCCAGTAAAAAAAAAAAAAGAGGCGATGATTGTTGCTCCCCAGAAAGTAGGTTGTTATAAAAGAGCAGGACTGGCCCTCCTCAGTCTCTGGATTCCAGACAGGCCAGGACCCCTCTGCAGTCACTCTTGAAGTCTGCAACAAAACCAAGCAAAAGCTGGTGCCATGCCCTTGAACCTTCGAACTATGAGGTAAATAAGCCTTTTTTTAAAAAATAAAGTTATTTGGCCTCAGGAATTTTGTTTTAGCAACAGAAAACAGTTGAATACACTCTGAATTAAGGCATTGCCTTTGAAGATTGTGTTTTCCTAACCATTTACTCTGCAATTGCTTTGATTTCTTGGCTAAGACTGTTTCCAAATCCTGATTTTCTGTCTTTCAAGTTTCTTTCACTAAATTAAGGAAGATTAGCTATAGAAAAGGGAGAATTCCTACAGGCAAATTAAATGACAGCTTAAACTGAGCAAGGTATCTTCCCTGGGTAGTAGAAAGAGAAGGGGCTGGGCGCCAAATCTTCCAAGCTGATGCAGCCACCAGAGAGGCTGTACCCAGGTTGTTCTTCTTACCCCTGACTGTCTCAGTTATGCTTTTCTTCTTTCTCTTCATTGTCAGCCATGAAGGAAAGGAGAAGAGGAAAAGATGTCTTAGGAGAGAACTTTACATTTTTTTTTTTCAGTTCAAGTGAAGTTCACCAAGATAGCATTTAAAGTAACCCCGCTAACAGAACTTCAGATCAAACATATTACACTCAGCGTATCATCGTCATTGCCCACGTTATCCCTCCTGGATTTTATACTTGAGAAAGTAACGCGGTGTTTGACATTCTGATATCCCTGTTCTTTCCTGAGGATGAAAGGATCTGTAGCTTGAGGGATGCATTGCAATGGGGAGGGGCAGCCCCAGATCTCGACCTTGGGGGAGAGGGGGGTAGGGGAGATTTCGGGGTTGCTTACTGTGTGAACTTCAGGATTTGTAGGTTTAGGGCTCCTCCTCTCTCTCCAGATGTCTGATCACTACACCCGTCCCTATCCCTAGGGACGGCTCAGTCCTATAAGCAAATGGAGGGGAAGGCCAGACCCAGCAAGGGACTCCAGGCCTTGCTATCTCAGCGCTCCTAAGCAGCTCTGTGTGTTTAGAGCCCAACCAGCCCTCCAGCGGTGGACACGGAGGAGGCGTGCCAGCCACCAGCTCACAGAGGACAGAAGGAAGCATGGTGTAGCTCAGCAGCAGAAGGAATTTCAATTAAAAAAAAAAAAAAAAAGTCAGGACAGGGGACAGGGAAAGAAGTCAAAAGCCCTTCTTTAAGTACCTGGGAAAATGGAGAGGCAAAATAAATAAATAAATAAAATTATTATTTCAATTACTATGAAAATGCATTTTATTAGAAGATAGGGATTCATCATTGACACTCAAAAGCTCAAAAAGCAATATCCACTACTATAATACCCCTGTCTCCATGCAGGGAGAATGAGTTATTAAATTGGAAGATGAATGTTTTGCAGTTCAGTTAACTGCATCTGTTAAAAAAGAGAGAGGTATAAACCAGCAGTGGATCCCCGACCCTACCCCGCTAACGCAGACACGTGCTGGCCCCCGCCCTCCTAATCGGCCGGGATCTTCAGCCCCCCCCCAACCCCTTTTCATATTTCTATGGCATATAAAAATTCAGGAGTAAGAAAAAAAAAAGAAGAAGAAAGAAAGAAACCCAGCAAATTAAATGCAAACCTGAGTTTTTTATTATTAAAAAAAAAAAAACAGTTGCATATAGTTCAATTGTGGCAAAGTACGACAATGTAAATGCGGTGCATTCTTATGTATAACAGCTTTCCCCTCCACTCTCCCGGCAGCCTCAATAACGCTGCACTTCTGTTCTGCATGAATAAATATGTATAAAACGTAATGCTGCAAAGAAATAAAATCCGATAGCTGAAAGATACCATTTCTTAGAATCCAGGAGCAACACGAGGCACCAGCTTTTCTGATTCTTTAGTATTTATGTGAGCAGCCATTGAAATGATAATGTAGAATTTATTATTATTATTTTTTTTTCCGGGGCAAGTAATTTCCAGCTGTGCATCGGTCGGGGCTTTGAGCCTCGGAGGTTCTGGGGGTCTACCTGCCTTTGAGGCTTGTTGTCTGGGTGGGGTCTGCGGCTGTTTGCCTGCTTCCCCATTCAGGCCTTTGACAAACCACAGCCTCTACCGGCCTTTTACCGCCTTGGGAACCAACCTCGCTAGTGAAAGAATGAATCGATCCCTGGGAGCCAGCTGTGCACAATCTTTTCACCAGGAGACTCAGGTGCCAGGCGAATCTAAACTCAACGTGCAAGCCTGTGAGCCAGGGCGCCTGCCATTACGCACAACTCCCGGGCCCAAAGGGAGGCCTCACCTCTTTCTCTTCTGAGTCATATGAACATACAGGGTAGTATTTTAGTAATGATCTTCAATATGAACCAATTTTTTTTTTTTTTTTAAGATGAAATCAGCTGGGTGTAGTGGCACACACCTATACTCTCAGTACTTGGGAAGCTGAGACAGGAGGATCGCAGGTTCATGGCCAGCCTCAGCAGTTTAGTGAGGCCCTCAGCAATTTAGTGAGGCCCTGTTTCAAAATAAAAAAATAAAAAGGGCTGGGAGCCGGGCGTGGTGGCGCACGCTTGTAATCCCAGCATTCGGGAGGCTGAGACCGGAGGATCCGGGTTCGCGGCCAGCCTCAGTTACTTAGTGAGGCACTCTGCAACTTAGTGAGACTCGGTTTCAAAATAAAGAATAAAAAAATAGGGCTGGGGGTGTAGCTCAGAGGTAGAATGCCCCTGAGTTCAATCCCCGGTACTGCAAAAAAAAAAAAAAAAAGGGCTGGGGGTGCAGCTCAGAAATGGGGTGCCCCTGGGTTCAATTCCCAGTACACCCTCATACACATGTTTTTTAAAAGAGGAAGTTGCCTACTAATTTTAGCACTTTCTGTCTGTTTTTTTTTTTTTTTTTGAGGGGGTTGCTCACAATCTTGAATCCTTCCTCGGTCACCTGTGAGGGCTGAGGCTGGGAGTCATGAGGGGCCAGGGGTTCTGGCTCCAGCACCCAAACTGACTCTTGCAGGCAGGCCCCAGGCTACCGTTCCTGCTGTCGCCCAAACACTTCTACTCACACTGTCCCGAAGCCTAGCAAAGCCTCCCGCTATCCTTCCAAAGCCATCTGGGCTCTCTGGATCTTCTTCCTGCACTCTTTCTTCCCTCCATGCTAGCGTTCTTTCGGGCCCTTCTAGACTTGGTCTTCTCCAGGCCTTTAATACCCAGCTCAAATGTCACCTGTTCTGTAAGCACACCTCTCATTATTCCTGCAGCTCCCTCTGTGTGCTGGACACACTACAGGGACGGGTCTGCTGGCTCTCTGGCTCTGTCAGCTCCCCCTAGGGCACAGGTCACGTCTCAGATCTCTCTGCATCTTTGATACAGTGCCCACGGTGATATCCACGGTGTCCAGTGTTTGTGCAAGGGTTTAAAAAATGAACTCCCCAGCACACGCAGAATCCAGTTCCCTCCTCCTCTCCTCAGGATCTTCCCTTCAGTCCCAAACCAGGAGAGGAATAGAAGACTATTTGGGAACGCTTGGAAAGCCAGGAACTCAGGGAAGAGGTCACTCTCCAGTGATAGATAAATGAGCTGGTGACGCGTCCTGTTTTGACCTCCGCTCACAGCCCAGGGATGCTTCGCAAGCATGCTTCGTTGATGACCACGTATGTTTGTGGCACTTGGGTTGCAGAAATAAGTAACACTCGATGCATAAAAATATAAGTAAATAAATGTACGAGGCAGCGTCTCCGTCGATACTCAAAGCTCAGGTGGGGCATTAACTTCCTTGGGCAAAGCTCAAACTGGGCTTGGTTAGCAAGAAAACATGACCAAGTATCTGTTGCTGTTAAGGATGGAAAGGGAAGACTGAGTTTTGACAGGAATCTCTCCCTTGGCCTCTGTGTGACCTGGGGCTAGTCATTTAACCTCTCTGGGCCTTGGCCTTTTGTTTTTTGTTTTGTTTTGTTTTTTTTTTTGGCAGTACTGGGGATTGAACTCAGGGGCATTCTACCTTCGAGCTACACCCCCAGCCCTATTTTTTATTCTTTATTTTGAAACCGGGTCTCACTAAGTTGCGGAGTGCCTCACTAGGTAGCTGAGGCTGGCCTCAAACCTGGATCCTTCCGTCTCAGCCTCCCAAATGCTGGGATTACAAGCGTGCGCCACCACGCTAGGCTGGCCTCTTGTTTTATTATGGAGATAATGGTAATGCCTCCTTCATTAAGTCCTGGTTTGGATCTGAATGCAAAATTATACAGCACAATTCCTGGAACAGAGAAAGAAGTGCCCCCTACATATTAGCTCTTTAATTACGATTTCAGTTCAGGAGTTCTATTCTGCCCAGGCATACCAAATGGGCACCCTGCTTGGAACTTTTCAAACCTGGTTCTCCAGAGACGGTGGACGCAGCCACTAGACAACTGAGAGAGAGAAGACTCCGGGATACCTCTGGGCTGGGTGGGAATCCTTGAACTCAGCCCCTCAGCCTTGGGGATAAGGGTTCTCAGCCATTCCAGCAGTTTCTGGGGCTCCAGCCCTCTTTCTCCATTCCCACCCTGTCCTTGCTTCTCTGGATGAGGACAGCTGACTTTGGAATAAAGCGACTATTGGTTTATAACTAAAGAGAGGCTTACCCTTACTATGAATCAGAACCTCGGGCTCTGCTCGGAGCCCCCTAGGTCAGTGGGTGGGTCCTGGGGATTTTGATGCTTTCAAGAAACCAGAGAGAGCCCAACCCAGTCCAACCATGGAGGCGCTGACTGTAGCCCAGAGCTTCCAGGATCCGCGGAGGAGAAGAGAGAGGCCCGGGTTGCCGGTGCCGTGTCTGGGAAGAGCCGGAGCCCGCGGCGGGGCAGCTGGAGATCGCGGGGCCTGGGAGCCTCCGGGCGAGCCCAGGCGAGCCCGGGCGAGCCCAGCGAACCCACCCGCCTCCGGATCCCTGTTACGAAACCTGCCCGGGACCGCCGCACATGTGGGCAGCGGGGGCTTTCCTCGCGCTGTCAACATCTCCTTGCTGTCGCTCCGCAGAGCATGAGCTGCTTACATAAACACTGTTTCTGGGGCGCCGGGAGTAGGAGCGCGGGAGGGGGTGGGGGTGGGAGCGAGAGGCACCAAGATGCCGGGTGAGAGAGCAGCTCCCCACCCCAGGGTAGAGGGAGCCCGTGGTCACCTTCTCCGCTGAAACCCGCAGGCAGGAAGAGGGAAGGAAGCTCCAACAGCCCCAACCATTCTTGGACTCCACCTTTGTCCCGCCCCCCATCCCTCCTCCCTGTGAACTTGGCTGTGAGTTCGTTCCCTGTGCTGCTCCAAGATGGGTGTTTGCAGGTGTAGCAGGAGGAGCAGCCAGGGTGATGTTGGTTTCTTATTGCAGAATAATGGGGAGGAGCAAGAGCTAAAGATTTTGATTCTTGTCCTCACCTGGGTAGGTCCGAGCGGTGGTGGTAACCCCTCTACGTACCTCCTTCTTCTTTACGGCAGAAAAAGAGGGCAAGCCCTTGCCCATGGGGAACGCTGGCCATCACTATTGCTCCCATGTTCGTACTCCCCGGGAGCCCACCCATGCTCAACAGTGCCGCAGTCGGGCAGGGAGGCAGGTGTCTCCAAGTGATGGATGAAGAGCCAGACGCGCAGATTTAAGTGACTTGTGTGAGGCACAGGAAGAGTCCTCCTTACATTTCTTTTTTTCTTTCCTTTCTTTTTTTTTCTTGGTACTAGGGATTGAACACAGGGGCATTCTACCTCCAAGCTATATCCCCCTCCCAGTCCTATTTAATTTTTATTTTGAAACAGAGTCTTGCTAAGTTGCTGAGGCTGGCCTTGAACCTGCGATCCTCCTGTCTCAGCCTCCCAAGTACTGGGACTACAGGTGTGCACCACCACACTCGGCTTCGCATTTCATTTTGATGTGTCTGATCTGGGCTGCCTGTCCCACCATACCAGGAGCTCCTCAGAGGCAGGGACTGAGTCTTAGTCACCCTCGTACTCCACTTTCAAGTCGAGCACTGGACCTGGTACAAAAGAGGGACTCTCAAGTCCCAACTCTAGTTTATGGAAGAAAAAAATGGAAGGCTGGAGAGGTGAGGCCGCCTACGAAATCCCACACAGCTAATTCAAGGGTCGAGACTGCTACCCAGGTGTCCTTGCCACGCCATTCCACACTGGTGGCAGAGGGCAGGGAGGCGGCCCAGGGATGCTCTATGCCAACAGAGGCGGACGTGGCCCCAGACCTTGGGGTGACACACACTGGAAAACAAAACTGTGATTCAACCGCATCTGCAGCAGCAATGCGATTATCTCTGAGGCCTAAGCAGTGACTGATGGGAGTTTTAATTACCAAAATCTCTTCACTCTCCCTCATGGAGAAAAGGGGGAAAATGTCTTTCTGATGTGTTTATGTCATCATAAAATACGATGACATTCCACATCACGCAGAGAGTGCTAAACATTGCTTTTTCGGTAGTGGGTATTTGTTAATGCAGTTGACAAAACTGCTTGCTTTGGTCTTTCTTTCTTTCTTTCTTTCTTTCTTTCTTTCTTTCTTTCTTTCTTTCTTTTTTTGCAGTACTGGGGATTAAACTCAGGGGCATTCTACCTCCGAGCTTTACACCCAGCCCTATTTTTTTTATTCTTTATTTTGAAACAGGGTCTCACTAAGTTGTGGAGTGCCTCACTAGGTAGCTGAGGCTGGCTGAGAACCCTGATCCTCCAATCTCAGCCTCCCAAATGCTGGGATTACAAACGTGTGCCACCACGCCTGACTTGCTTTGGTCTTTCAAACTGAAAAAGCAGGTTGTGCAGGTGCCCGAGCTTGGCTTCCAAGTGGAACTACTCCACTCAGGAGTGGCTCTGAGGAAGGAGAATGCAACCAGCCACCAACAGGGCTGGCTTACTTCTTTGAGGACCCTGTCTGTCCAGGGCCTGGGCCCAGGGTTCGGTGGATTACGGGGAGGGATGACAGGGACAGGGGCCGGGGCAGACGGGCCTTCAGCCCAGCAGGCTGCATCTGCCAGTGGGCACTGGTGGGCCTTGGCCACCTGATTTACTGTCCAGGCACATCTACTCCTCAGGGCTTTCGTGAGCATGTCAAATCACTCTTGAATTCACCTCAAGAGGTGCAAACCGCTTCATATATAAATGTGGGGTATTATTATTTCAGCGGAGAGATCGAAGAGGGGCTGGGGATGGCCGCCCTGGGTTGGTTGTTTTTTTGTTTGTTTGTTTGTTTTTGTGGTTCTGGGGATTGAACCCAGGGGCATTCTGCCTCTGAGCTACACCCCCAGCCCTATTTTTTATTATTTATTTTGAAACAGGGTCTCACTAAGTTGTGGAGGGGCTCACTAAGTAGCTGAGGCTGGCTGCGAACCTTCGATCCTCCTGTCTCAGCCTCCCGAGTACTGAGATTACAAGCATGTGCCGCCACAGGTGGCTCTGCCCTGGGGTTTTAAAGGCAAAATTGTTCAAAACCACTCCTAAGTCATCTGTACTCCGCTTTATAATGGGGTGTCTTCACCTCATGACATGTGTCTCTCATGACACATACGGCCAACCCTTTAGGGCCGTAGGTTCTGAATCCAGGGATTCAACTAGCTTTGGATGGAAAATATTTGAGAAAAAAAAAGTCTCTTGCGCTGAATATGTACAGACACTTTTTCTTGTCATTCTTCCCTAAACAACACAGTACAACAACTCTTAACATAGCATTTACACTGAGTTAAGTCTTACAAGTCATCTAGAGCTGATTTAAAGTGTATGGAAGATGTGCGTGTGTGTGTGTGTGTGTGTGTGTGTGTGTGTGTGTGTGTGTGTAGGTTACATAAAAATCCCACACCATTTTATGAAACAGGCTTGAGCATCCACTGATTTTGTTATGGGGGGAGGGGGTCCTGGGACAAATCCCCCGGGGATATGTTTTGTTCCCGATGCTAACAGAAGCCCTACTAGGGGGAGCGGTAGAAACATCCTGGCTTCCTCCTGCCTCTGGCCTTTTAATCTCCTGCAATGCCTCTGGATGACCCAACCCAGACCCAATGTGGGTGACCTGGGAGGTCTGCAAAAGTCAGTGCCCATGTCCCTCTCCCATGCAGAGCAGAGCAGGACCATGGAGGGTCCCTGAGTGAGGGCCAGCAGGCCCTGCTCCCCCTTCTTTAGGGAACCCTAAAGGTCTCAGGCCTACAAAGCAAGGGACCCACTGGCTTTGAGCAGAGACTGGGTCTGAGGCTGGGGCCCTACACCAGGGCCTCCCCTCCCCTGATTCACCAAGACAGCAGGACGGGGAGAAAGGCCTCTTCCTGAGATATGAGACAGAGAGAAGAAGCCGGGCATGGTAGCCCACGCTTATAATCTCAGTACTTGGGAGGCTGAGACAGGAGGATTGTAGGTTCGAGGCCAGCCTCAGAAAAGTTGTGAGACCCTGTTTCATAATAAAAAATTAAAAATTAAAAAAAAATAAGAAGGGTGGAGGTGTAGCTCCAAGGTAGAACACCCCTGTCCATCTTCCTCTTGTCTGTCCCCCTCCACCAGGCTGGAATTTCCTGGGTGCTGGGACATTCCCGTTTATGGTGGTTCCCTGAGCCTAGAGCCAGGCCAGGCATCTAATGGATACAGAAGACTTGTGGGGAGAAGGTGTGAGCGAAGCCCTGTAAGTTCCAGAGTTTTCCCCATGCCTGTCCAGTGGGGTGCACGCTTTCTCCCTGGGGTCACCCTTCCTGGGTTTAATAGCTGTTGCTGCCTGGAGCTCACCATTCATTTCTTCTTGGATGACCCTGCCATTACTTGCTACCTGGGTGATGCGGGGAGGTGGGGACAAGGGGCTTAGCCTCCCTAAACCTCAGTTTCCCCAGCTGTAAAATTATGCTGACAACAGCTATCCTTCCTGGGGCTGTGAGAACAGATACTGTTGGGATGATCCCGGTGTGTCTGTCTATTTATCATCCATCCATCCATCCATCCATCCATCCACCTGCCTACCTACCTCAGTACGCAGGGGCATTCAACGCAGGGGCATTCTGCCTCCGAGCTACACCCCCATCCCTACTTTTTATTCTTTATTTTGGAACAGGGTCTCGCTAAGTTGCAGAGGGCCTCACAAGTAGCTGAGGCTGGCCACGAACCTGCGATCCTCCTATCTCAGCCTCCCAACTACTGGGATTACAAGCGTGCGCCACCACACCCAGCTCTATCTATCTATTTATCATCTATTTATTTACTCTGTGGTACTGGGGATTGAGCCCAGGGGCTTGACCCTTGAGCTATCCTCCCAACTCTATTTTATTTTTTTTTATATTGAAATAGGGTCTCGCTAAGTCGCCAAGACTGGTCTGGAACCTGAGATTCCCCTGTCTCAGCCTCCCGAGTACTGGGATTTCAAGTGTGCGCCACCACACCGGACTCTGGCCATCCCCTTCAGAGTCTCGGTTCCACAGGATGATGAGGAAGGGATACTGGTGAGCCTTGGATACTGATGAGCTTCTCCCCTGTGACTGTCACTGGCTCTATGTGGCAATTGGAGAATTTTCTCCTCAACCCTCATCATCTCAGTAGCTTTCTTGATGCTTTCCCCATCTTTTTCCCCATTTTTTTTTTCAGAAAAAAAAAAGCATTTAAAATTGGAATCTATAGTATTTGTTTTCGGAAAGGCCAGGCAGCTTTGCCAACGCCCCACACCCTGTCCCGGGCTGCATCCAAGGGCGGAGTTTTCTGAGTCACCCTATACATGGTTAGTGGCCTAACGGGCCCTGTCCACGCCCAGGCAGCCCATTGAGGAGAGGTGGGACCGTGGCAAGGGCTCACGGGTGAAGGGTGAGGGTCGTGGGGGTCTCCCCCCACCCCGACCTCACAGACCCAGCACTGGGGAGGCGTGGGGACTCGCCGTGGCTCTTTGTCCTGTGTGCATGGTGACGCTACGGGGCCCTGTTTCCACCCGGGGTGTGGAGCAGGGGAGAGAGGCAAGCCTTAAACAGCTAGAAAGGGGGAGCATAGCTCCAGGGCAAGAGGAACTGCAGGCGTGGGGTTAGGAGGGTGTCCTAACCGTGGCTTTTATTCTGTATTTTGTTGCTTTGACATCTTGGGGCCTTGCTCTAATTCTAGAGATAGCAGTCCCTCCCTTGAGCGAGCCTGTTAAATGCATGCCAACGGACCAACCGTTTATCAAGCCACTATCTACCAGCCCTAAGCACACCAGGATCAGGCACCCGACAACCAGGGACGGCCCTGTTCCCAGAGGCTGCGGGAATTACTCACACCAGCCAATCCCAAGCCTGCTCACCCTCCACGCCTGCTCCTTTCCATGGAAACCCTAGTGAAGATGCAGCTTACATCTGCCCTAGGCCCCACCTAGCCCTGGAGCTTCCCCGAGGGGCACGCGAGGCGTATTTCTAGGAATCTCTGGGGATCAGCCTCTTCCCTCGTCATCTCTGTTTCTACACGGTCTTACCATACCTGATTCCAACAAACACCAGGTACCCTTGAACAATAGGGGCGTTGGTACAGAGCAGGGATTACAGTGCTTGTCTAGAGGCTGAGAAACTCAGGGCCTGGAAGGACGCTCATCCTAGCTCCCCTTGTTCCGTCTCTGGATAAACTCTTCTTTATGTGGGAATAGCCCCTAAAAAAGCCAGCGGGGTGTCCCATTGCTCCTTAACGTTGAGATTGGCGCCAACAGTGTTTGTCGCCGGCACCTCTGCTTCAGGTCACACCCCCTAACACACCAGGACTCCTGGCCCAATACTGGCCACTCGGAAGCTGACCGTAGTGACCTCACTCTGCCCCAAGGGGCTGGGACCGGATCTTAAACTCCCACCCCGGCATTCCTCTCCAGGGAAGGTTGTATCCGCACTTAAAATTACAAACTATATATACATTGAGCTGAAGGTGGCACAAAATTAGTTCCTTCAACAGACAAATTTGCTCCCCGGAACACTCTGCCAATCTGCTAATGAGTCGTCTTGAACCTTGTGCGGTGTTACCTCTAATTTTGCAGCCTGCTAGCATTTGAGTTCTGTGGACAGCCGCACATTTGGTTGGGAATTATGGGCTGGATTGCTGCTCGGTCCTATTATTGTGCTGTCAATCTTGTATTAGCACATTATAATAAGGTACACTGAATGCGTGTGTTCCGTATACCACGGGAGGCACTGTGATTTGTCGAATCGTTTTGTCTTATATGATTGTTAAGCAATTATTTCATCTTGGGCGGTTTAAACTTTGATTACTGTATACGATTTATGGGGGGATTTTAAAAAAAAA
>PVLC010034706.1:0-15000 GCA_004027655.1 Graphiurus murinus | reverse complement strand
TCACAGCCCTGAAATAAAACACGCAGGAAGCGAGCGCATCACGCTGACTCTCAATGTGGCGAACACGCCCGCAGCCAGTCCACAGGCCGGGCACGTGGCACTTGGGGCTGGCTGCGTGCTGGCCCACGTCAACTCTGGGTGCAGAGTCTCTGCCGACACGGCCACAGGCCAGGCGGAGAGTGAGCAGAGAACGGGAAAAATGGTGTCGACCACGACGATGCTGCGAGGGGGGGCGGCAGACACTCAGGGACACTGCGAGTGGCAGCCATCCCTCCTCCCAGCTGCTAGCCCAGCCAGGCTTGTCATTTTCCCCGTGAGGAGCGGCTAGTCCTCTGTAATCACTACCCACTTCATTTCTCACCGAAAGAATGCAGACAGCACCCCACTCTGTTTTTCTGAGCTTAGCCCTCCAGGTTCCAGGTTATAAAATGGGATAAGGCTTTCCTCGCAGGGACCCTGTGTGGATTAAACGGGCTTGTTTTGTGAAGCTGTTCAGCACAGTACTCAAAGCCAGGAGCCAAAAACAATAAATGCTTTAATTTTCTATCCCGCACTGGCTGAACCAGAAACTGACAGAAGATGATTTATTATTTTAATTCCACCCATGTGAACTGTTGACCTGTCCATATATCATGCAGGCAGGCTCATTTCCATTCCTTAGAATATTCTAGAATGCATAAGACAGGCAGACATAGCGCCTTCCTTCAGGATTCAGACTGCTTGGTGGCCACGCCTGCTGCTCTGGGGTTTTTTTTGCTGTTTTCGTCACCATAAGGAAGCCTCCTAAAACCTAGCCTCCTGAATGACACATACACAGACTGTTTGAGGAGTAATTTAAAATTATCCTGGGAAAATTCTTCATGGTTACAGCAGGCACAGGGTGTTACCAGTTAACCAAGAAACAAGACACCCAGGGAACTGGCATAATGTAGTTCTAATTTAATTTATGACAAAACAAAACAAAAAACAAACAAGAAAATACCCTCTGGGGTCCCAAGTACCTTGGAATATTTTTTTAAAATTTTCAACTGATAGGTAATTTATACAAACTGTTATTGCTTTAAAAATTTACATTTTAATAGGATTTTCAAACAAGCAAATGTGATCATTACATAAGTAAAGATGGGAAATAACTCTTTTAAATGGAGATGGTGTTTGAAATGGTAAGCAGGCCTGAGCTACTCTGAGGGATTCTGGCAACACATCTGTGTTGCAAAATATGCAGAGTGGGTTTTTGCTGCTTTCCAGTTTTATTCTGATTTTCACTAATGCAGTTAACTGTTAAGCTGTGTGTGTGTGTGTGTGTGTGTGTGTGTGTGTGTGTGTGTGTGTGTGTGGAGGGTACTGGGGATTGAACCCGGGGGCTTTCTACCTCTGAGATACACCCCCAGCTCTATTTTATTTTGAAACAGGTTCTCACTAAGTGATGGAGGGCCTCACAAGTTGCTGAGGCTGGCCACAAACTCACAATCCTCCTGCCTCAGCCTCCCAAGAACTGAGATTATAAGCGTGCGCCACCATGCCCAGCTCCAATTGTGAAGCTCTTAAAATTAATGCTGGTGTATACTTCCTGCTAATTTTTCACACCAAAACTTATCAATAGATTTCACAACCCCTGATGGGGTCTATTCTCTGCATAACAAAGGGTCCAACTTCTTAACCACTGTCCTCAAGACCCTCCGCAGCCACATCAGACGTCTACTCCTCACTTACTTTCCCTTTGCCCTCTCCATCAGTGTTCTTTCTACTTCAGTGAGACCACCTTCAACTCCATCTACCAAAACGCAGCTCATCTTAACTTCCAGCTCCGCAACGAAACCTACTTGTATCACTCCAATCAAAAGCACTGCTTCCCCTTCCTCTGCTCCCCGGGCACCCAGCGTTTCCTCTGCTGGCACTTCTGCAATTTCCCTTGTGACTCCTTAGGTTTATAAAAACAGCAGAGTGAAGACATTTTGACAGCCTCTCTTAAATGTTATGCTTAGACTACAGGGAGTGTAAGCAAAAAAATGCAATGCACGAGGTAGGAGTTACATATGACCCTGAATGCTAGACAAAAAGTAAGACAAAAAGCACACAGAGAGCGGGTGCTGGGCAACCAAGAGGAGCAGGGTCACACTGGGGGGCCTCTGCGGGGGAAGGGCTGGCGGCAGCTCCGCTCCCTGGAGACTTGCAAGACTTGAGGCTGGGGGCTCTGGCTATGGCTATGGCAGGCGGAGGGGAGGTCCAAAAACAATCAGGGAGATGGTTCAAGTCAGGTGACAACCAGAGTGCCCACAGTCAACATCCAAGGACTAGTTTCTGAAGAAACTGAGCTTTTCTGTCTGGGCAGACATAAGGTACAGACATGAACATTTGGGGGCTTTCGATGAAAAGGCTGGCCAGCCACCGCTCTGGAGACTGAACCAGGGGCATCCACCTCTGAGCTGCACCCCCAGACCTATTTTTTTTGGAAATAGGATCTCATTAAGTTGCAAAGGGCCTCACTATGAACCTGTGATCCTCCTGTCTCAGCTTCCCAGGTACTGGGATTACAGGCATGTGCCACCACGCCCGGTGTGCTCAATCTTAATTATGAAAGAATGGGCAGCCATATGACAGGACCTGGGGGCTGAGGTGTATATATATATATATATACATATATATAAAATATAATATATATATACACATATATATACACACACATATATATCTGTATAAGCATATGTATGCATATATGTAATGTATATATAAAAATAAATATATATAGATGCCTGTCTATGCATATATATATGTGCATGTATAGAGATATTTATATATAACTAGATATTTATATATAACTATATAACTAGTTATGAAAAAATTTCTCAAAAAGTAGAACAAAATGACAAAGATTAAAAAAAAGGAAAAGAATAGTGAAGATCAATTCAGGGGATCTAAGATCTTGAAGTTCTGGAGAAAAGAAAACAGTTGCGAGTTAATTGTTGAAGAAGTAACACAAGGAATAGTGAACAAGAAGAGTGGCCAGACCCCAAAGGCAGATCACAGGCTCAGACACACACGCACATCATGATGAAATTTCGGTGTTCCAACATAAACAAGAAAGCCCCCAAAACTTCAGAGGTAAAAAATAAAACGAAATCACATATAAAGGATGGACATTAAAAAAAACAGTAACAACATATTTCTCTTCGACACCACTGTCGAAGTAAGGAATGGAAAGATGCCTTCCAAAATCTAAATAAACACGAATTCCATGATGGAATTCCATCCACGGAGTATAAGGAATATTTTAAATGTCGAGTAATAAACTTCTGTGTCTTTTCTTGGGTGGTGTTGTGGAATGACAATGAAAGTTTGTGTTTAAACCGGGCATGGTGGCGCACACTTGTAATCCCAGTACTTGGAGGTTGAGACAGGAGGAGCGCAGGTTCGAGGACAGTAGTGAGACTGTTTCAAAATAAGAGTAAAATAGGGCTGAGGGTGTATGCAGCTCAGAGGCAGAATGCCTTTGAATTCAATCCCCAGAACCACTGAGGACCGTCCTCCCTGGGGCACAGGCAGCAGCGCTTCCCCGATGGGGAGCCGGAGGGACAGTGTGAGCCGCAGGTGACTGCGCTGTCCCAGCACACCTGCACAGAGCAAGCAAGGCCGAAATTCAAGGTGGTGTGAATGGGTTTTGAAATGGCCCACAAGAGGGATCCGACACAATTAGAAAGCTCGCTCCAGGCTGCCTAAGATTTAATCTTTTTAAGATCCACGACGAGCCATTCATTCGCTCGCTGAGCTGCCAAGCCACACTGTGCACCTCGTCCATCTGTCGGGACACCAAGCAAGGCTTTGCCAGCCGTCTGGGTGAAATCCAGACACGAGGTCTGCGCATCGCCATGTCTGTGCAACAGTGGGGAGAGGAACAGTGAGGTCAGTCTGCGGGCACTTGTGTGCAGGTGTGTGTGGGGGAATTCACGGTAGGTTCCATTCATGCTCTCTGAGCACTCTCTCCGCTTCCTTTCGCCTGGAGCCACAGTGCCGCAGGTAACGTGAAAGCCTGCTAATCCCCGTCCTAAGATCCCTTGCTGTAGTAGAATGTTATTCATCTGGTTCAGAAATCGGACTTGGATTGTGCAGAGGGGCATTCTCCTATAATCTCCAAACCATCTTGGTCTTTAAACTCCTCTAATCACTATTTTTTTCGGTACTGGGGATTTTAAATTATTATTATTATTATTTTTTGCAGTACTAGGGATTGAACTCAGGGACATTCTACCTCTGAGTTACACCCCCAATCCTATTTTTAATTCTTTATTTCGAAACAGGGTCTCACTAAGTTGCAGAGGGCCTCACTAAGTAGCTGCGGCTGGCCGTGAACCTGGATCCTCCGGTCCCAGCCTCCCAAGTACTGGGATTACAAGTGTGGGCCACCACACCCAGCTTCTCTAATCACTATTTATTTTACCTTTTCCAGTTCAAAGATTATTTTCCTTGATAATGAAAGAAGCACAATTTGAATTAAAAGAGTATCACTTCCTCCTCCTCCTCTTCTTTGCTTTGAAAAATAATCGAGCTCCCTCTTCTCTTAGTGCATTTTAATTTAAATCTCAAACTAAAATTATATGCTTTTCATTCTATATTTTTCCACATGTTCTTTTAAAAATTAGTGTTTGGCAAACGGCCACTTATTTGGATACCTGCTTGGTTTTTTCCTTTCATTGGCATTAATTACAAACTGTATACTCTCTGGAATAATTTAAGCAATGAAATAAAGTAGTATTGGACCATAACCCAAAGCATAACATACCCATTCCTAAATGCCTATTGAAGTAAAAGACTGAGTAAGTAAGCCGGAGTGAAGACACATCTCCCTGGCAGAAAAATTCCAACTAACTTATGCGGATGTTCCGCCCTCCCCAAGGCTGGGACATGTGTGGTGACTTCAATTACAGTCTATGCTCGGAGAGGAAGACAAAAGGTGATCTCGTGGGAGAGAAAAGTGACACTACCTCAGCCAGGGGATAAAGATTGAGACGGAAATACTTCAACTGAGGCTATGCACATACACGAAATTATCAGTGGCAATCTCAATGCCGTGTACAGGGAAGGGGAGGATGTGGGGAGGGCTGGAGGGGGGGGGTCACAAGCGCCGTGGGCATGTAAGTCCCTATCACTCTTAACCTCACTATGAGGTGTGATTACAACACACCCAATAAAGTATATTAAAGAAAAAAGATCAAGAGCGAGAGGTCACGTGGGTAGTAAGGCCCCTTGAGATGTTGGTCTTCCCCCAACCCATATTCCTGGATTATGATCATGAGAAAAATGTCCGACTAAACTCAGCAGAGGGAATTCTGCAAAATGATATCCTCAGAAACATCGTCCAAAAAAAAAAAAAAAAAAAAGTCTGAGCAACTGTCACAACCTAAGCATCCTAAGCAAACATGAAGACTACATGTAACAGGTGCCTGCATGGGATCCTGGACAGAAAAATGGCACTGGGGCCAGGCGTGGTGGCGCACGCTTGTAATCCCAGTACTTGGGAGGCTGAGACCGGAGGATCCGGATTTGTGGCCAGCCTCAGCTACTTAGTGAGGCTCTCCGAAACTTAGTAAGACCCTGTTTCAAAATAAAGAATAAAAAATAGGACTGGGGGTATAGCTTGGAGGTAGAATGCCCCTGGGTTCCGTATCAGAAAAAAAAGGCACTGGGTAAAAACCAAGGAACTTTGTATAAAGTATGTTCTTAGTTAATAAAAATGCATCAATATTTGTTTGCTAATTGTGACAAACATATACCTCTAATGTGAGATGTCAAAAATAAACTGGGTGTGGGATATGAGGGCATTCCCTTGGTACTATCTTTGCAATATCTTTGTAACCTAAAATAGTCTAGAATAAAAAGGTTATTAAAAAATAAAGCTCTTGTTTATAAAGCACTGCTTAACTCCCCCCCGCCCATCACACTGCTATTGTGAGGGAAAGGCTACTTAACGCTTACTGCTATCTCCTCACCTCGCAGGTGATGTTTCTGTCATGACATTTTATTTACCTTTGAGCCTCACAACTCTCGAGGAGGCATCTTTCAGAATCACTAAGTCATACTGACTCTTCCCTGGACCATGGGGCTTATCTGGAAGGGACAATGACACGTCTTCCTTTCCGGTTGTTCTGGTCACTAAGCTGCTGTTGTAGCTCTAAACCCTCCGCTCTGTGACGCTGCCAGCTGGCTCGGCCGCAGGCTCCAACGGTAAAGAAGGCTGGCTAGGGGCTGGGAGCGCGAGGAAAAGGGGGCTTGCTTCCTGCCCGCCTGTTCTGCTGCAGCTCGGTCCTACCTTGGCACCTGCTTTCTTTCTGGAGCAGCAGGTGACCTCAGCCTGTCACTTTTCTATTATGTGCGTACAAGCTTGCTCAAGCCCCCGCTCCCACCCAGAGAGACCAATGCCAATCACATGACACCTTAAAGCAGGGGTTTGGATTTGGGGGGAGGGTACTGGGGATTGAATCCAGGGTCATTCTACCTCTGAGCTACACTCCCAGCCCTATTTTTCTTTTTTGGGTACTAGGGATTGAACCCAGCGGCATTCTACCTCTGAGCTGCACCCTCAGTCCTATAGTCTTTATTTTGAAACAGGGTCTCACTAAGTTGCAGAGAGCCTCACTAAGTAGGTGAGGCTGGCCGAGAACCTGGATCCTCTGGTCTCAGCCTCCCAAGTACTGGGATTAGAAGCATGCGCCACCATGCCTGGCTCCTTCTAGCCCTATTTTACCTTCAATTCTCCTGTCTCAGCCTCTCAAGTCCTGGGATTACAGATGTGCACCTCCATGCCTGGCTGGTTTGGAATCTTAAGAGTGCATCAGAGTCATGGAAAAAACATGGCTCACCAGGCCTCACTCCCAAGTTTCTGCCTCAGTGGGTCTGAGATTAGCACAATTACCAGCACTTTATACATTTCTGGCTGGTTGTGTTGAAGCTGCTGGTCTGGGGACCCAATGTTGAGAAACACCGCTTTAAGCGAGGTCTCTTACTTTTCCTTCCCTTACCCAGTTCCTCTATATCCAATCAACATTGTTTATATGAATTTAATTTTCTGCTCAAATAATTGGTGCGGCTTCTGTCTCCTGACTGGACCATGACTGGTAGAGAAACTGTCACAGGCGGGGTTCCCAGACGCAGAGGGCTTGGGACAGGTGTCCTGCCTTTCAGCTTGAATGCAGTGTGAGCCCCCAGGCAGCGGGAACCCTGATTCTTATTACTCAGGCTGGCTGCAGTGTCGTGAGGACACAGGCTGTCTTCTGTGGCTGTGAGGATGGCCCCTGCAGCTCCTCTGGCACCAGCCACCGAGGCAGAACCCAGGACCCTGGGACCTGGTGCGGGAGGGAGCCCCCGTGAGTGCATCGGAGCGTCTGCAGAGAAACGGCGGCGCAGCTCAGGCTCGGAGCTGCAGCGAGCCTGTGGCGGCCCTACAGCGATCCCATTTCTTACAGCTGCAGGAACGGTGCTTCCAAATACAACACACTCCTGCGAGATGCGGATGCACCGGCAGACTTCCCAGCCTCGCCATGTCTCCGAGCTGAAAGCCGGGCACCGGTGTGGATGAGTGGGACTCTGGTATCGGCGTCGCTGACTTCACGGAGAATGCTATTCCCCAGTGGCAGGGGGCAGGTGCTGGTGCCGATGACGAGGTAGGACAGACAGCAGTCAGGAGCGACCAGGGAAGAGTGGTAATTAAAATGGCCTGACTCCCAGGGACCTTTGGTGGTAGCCGAGATACTAAGAATAGATTCAAGCTGAGTATGGGAGTGCACACCAGTGGAGGCTGAGACAAGAGGATCGCGGGTTCGAGGCCAGCCTTGGCAACACAGTGAGATCCAATTTCAAAAAAGAAAAGGGGGCTGGTGGGGGTGTAGCTCAGAATGTAGAATGCCCCTGTGTTCAACCCCTAGTGCCAAGAAAAAAAAAATAGAAGAAAATAGACTCACAACCCTCCCAAATGTCATTTGATCTACATAATAAGAAAAACCAGGTATAGGGGCCAAAAACCTGACTTGAATCATCAAACTGGAGAGTCCTGTCCCTGCACCCAGCTTCCAGCCAGACTTGAGCGGGGGAACAGTCAGGGCACCGCCCCATCCACACCTTTCTTTTTTGCCATGATTCGCCCAGAGGGACTTGCAAAGGGAAACAGGCTTTTCTGAGTTACTGGACATTGGCTTGATCAGCTGCTAAATCCTAGAACCCGAAATGCTGCTCCGGGCTTGCAGTCAGAGTGGGGGGCTGTGGTCGCCAGGACAGATGTGCACAGTAGGTCCTCAGCCCCAGGCTGTGGTGACCTCCTCAGTCCTGGAACGCAGGGTTCTGACAGCCTGCAGGAATCCTCCACTGGCTCCGGCCCTCAGGGTCAGGGATGCGGTGGGGGGAGGGATTAGACGGGAAACCTCTGGAAGCTCCTCTTGCTATCAGGCTGGTGCACCAAATGCAGGGCCGCACCCCTGGGGGACGAGCTCTGCGGAAGGACTCCTCTGCCACCACTCAACACCGAGTGTAAGCCGGCGTGGGGGCGCACGCTTGTAATCCCAGCATTCGGGAGGCTGAGACCGGAGGATTCGGGTTCGAGGCCAGCCTCAGCTACCTAGTGAGACACTCCGCAACTTAGTGAGACCCTGTTTCAAAATAAAGAATAAAAAATAGGGCTGGGAGTGTAGCTCAGAGGTAGAATGCTCCTGAGTTCAATCCCCAGTACTGCCCAAAAACCAAAAACACACAAAAAAACACTGAGTGTGTCTTTTGAAGGCAACATACACAAACCTGTGTGTGCTACTGACACTTGGACTGAGTGGTTCTAAAAGCTATTTTTTTGGGGGGGGGGGCGCAGAGCACGATCAGGCTGTGCAGCAAGCCCGGCTGCTCATCTTCGTGTGCCCTGTGACCCAGCAAGGTCAACGCTAGGGTGCTACATGAAGCTGCCAGTGCCAGGGAATTCACGGGGGAAAACACCCAACACGAGCCAGCCTCCTCCTGCAGGGGACAGCTTTCTTTTTGGGAAGAGCTTCCTGGCTTACAACAGGGCTCTAGGGGAAACTGGACGACCGACCAGGGGGTGCTGAATGACCGTGCAGCCCGGGCTCCGCGCTGCAAACGTGGCGCTCTCTGACTCCCAAGCTGAACGGCTGCAGTGCACGGTGGAGACGGAGCCTGCCCCTCCCTGAAGTGGGGTGATGCGCTGCAGATCCCGCCTGCCTCCCTCCGAGACCACACTCTGGGCGCTCCAAAGGGGAAGCCCGGGCGTGCTCCACCGCGGTCCTCAGCACTGTCTGCAGCTAGCCTCAGAGTGGCTCTGGAGCGCTGCGGGGCGCCCCCAGCAGGCAGGCCTTCAAACCGGTTTCATTCCTACTTCCTCAGGATGGAGAGGGGGCCAGGACAGACTGACACTGACCTCAGGCGAATTGTGGAATCCAGCGCAGGGGAATCTCCAGGCACAGGAAGTCCAACTGGCCTCAGAGAAGCTGTGTGCAAGAATGTCTTTCCTCCCTCGTTCTGGGGGGCAGTGCAGCCTTCCGTTTCCATGTCTGTCTGTCTATCTGTCTGTCTGTCTGTCTGTCAGTCCTCTCATCGCTAAGCTCCTCCTTTGTCAGCCTCCTCGAAAACTGCTGTCTTTGGCCTCCAGACCAGGCCTGGTTCTGGTGCTTCGTACTCTCGGAATAACTTGGTCATTCTCTGTACAAGCATACAGCCTGTATGCTTTAAACTACAAAAGTAAGCCGGGCGTGGTGGCGCACGTTTGTCATCCCAGTACTTGGGAGGCTGAGACAGGAGGATTGTAGGTTCGAGGCCAGCCTCAGCTACTTAGTAAAGCCCTCTGCAACTTAGTGTGACTCTGTTTCAAAATAAAGAATAAAAAAAAAAAAAAAAAATTAGGGCTGGGAGTGTAGCTTGGAGTTGGGCTCAATCCCCAGTACCGCAAACAAACAAAAAACTATAAAAAATATTTTCTCATTAAACATTTTTCATTCTTCTTAATGGTACATGGCTATGATATGCCTATTCCAGAATCTGTTTCGCTGACCTCCGAGTGACAGCGCTGTGCCGTCCCTCTGCCATGTGCCTGCTTGTTTTCTTAGCTCCCAAGGTGGAGTCAGTGACTACTGCAGCAGCCTGGTCTAGAAAATACGCAAGTCTTCAAATACGTCTGTTCACTTGGCTTTACTCAGTGCCGATCACCTCTCCCCTTCTCCACGGTCATAAACTGCAGCTCTGTCCAAGCTCAGAGACTCACAGGACAAATGGCTTCCAGGAGACGATGCACACAGACGCCCAGCTTCTGCCAGTTACGGAAGTGATATTTACTGAATTAGTGACCTCTGGCGTCCCAAAGCATCACATTTTCCACGTATTACTCATGTTGGCTAAATTCTAAATTCCAAGAAGAGTCGACTGCATGATAAGGGAAAAGCCAGGTGAAAGTCAAATCAGCCGCCACTTATTTTTCTATTCATAGAAATGCCAAGCGTCAGCCGATCTGCTAATTGTGAAAGGGGTCTTCCAAGACCCAGATTTAGGGGGAGAGGGGTGAGGGGGAAACGAGATTGAGTCAGCAGTCTCTTTATTTTGGGAATTCAAAATGGCTGGCTCTTTAACTATTGAAATTTGTAGTAATGACTGCAGAGGCTACATTTCTTAAAATGATAACCTACCCCTTTCCCTACTATAATATTGTATTTGAAGGCTCCCTGTTCTCTTTGTGTCAAATAATCATTTATTTATTTCTGTGGCCCTGGGGATTAAACCCAGGAGCATTCTATCTCTGAGCTACACCCTCAGCCCTATTTTTTGATTCTTCATTTTGAAACAGGGTCTCATTAAGTTGTGGAAGACCTCACTAAATTGCTGAGGCTGGCCGCGAACCTGTGATCTTCCTGTTTCAGTCTCCCAAGTACTGGGATTATAAGTGTGCGCCACCACTCCGGGCTTGTGGTAGAGTTTTAAAGGGAACCCTGAACTCTTCCTGGTTCAAAAGGAACTTAGCAGTCATAGGATATAAAGCCAAGTTACAGAAATCAACTGTATTTCCATTAAGTTAACAAGAAAAATGGGAGAGTGAAATTAAACAGAAGCGAAACCACTTCTGGCTTCCTGCGAGCCGTGTGTGGCAGGCACGGAAGGCCAGCCCGGGGACCCCGTGGGCCCAGGAGTCCTCTGGACAAGGGCTGCAGGGCGTGTGTGGGAGTAAAGACAGTGGGACCCAGAGCGGTGAAAGCGCGGGCGGGGGCCTGGGCAGGGCTGCAGGAGCCCGGGCGGCATCTCCAGGACGGGCAGGGGAGGCTCAACTGAAGCAGGAGGAACTTTCCAGGGTATGGTACAGCTGGACTCCCCCAGATGCCCCTACGGGCTCAGGCTGCGAGGCCCTCCAGGGGCTCAGTTGAAATCACACCCTGGTTGGGCTTCCTCCCCTG
The DNA here is from genome assembly GCA_004027655.1 of Graphiurus murinus. Classification (NCBI taxonomy): domain Eukaryota; kingdom Metazoa; phylum Chordata; class Mammalia; order Rodentia; family Gliridae; genus Graphiurus; species Graphiurus murinus. The sequence goes on along the minus strand of PVLC010034706.1, from coordinate 3,577 downwards.
CCCTGTCCTTCCTCCAAAGCCTTGTGGTTTCTCCTGGGAGTAAATCCTTCACCAATCACTTGCCCCAGGTTCCTGACTTTGTGTCTACTTCTGGGGACCCACGGAAGACAATCCTGTTCGGTGATGACGTGTGTGTGTGTGTGTGTGTGTGTCTGTGTGTGTGTGTACACGTGCATAAGTGTGTAGGTATACGCACACATTCCGCTGAAGGCAGTTTAGTCATTACACTGACCCTTCTTTAGGACTTTCCACATGTGGTTATAGGTTATGGGACATTGCGATATAAGGTAAACCGCAACAAGTACAAGTTTAACAGCAAAACGATCAGATTCAAACTTTCCGCTAAAAGACATGAAGAAAGCTTTCTTTCAAAAGAGTATCCACCTTAGTATTTTCTCCTTCTTAACCAATACTATTTCAAACATTTATAATCTATTCTATGAAACAACCAATAAAGACCGTCCGGGTCTACTGAGGGAGACAGCGCGGTGCAGGGGACTGGAGCCTGGCGCTCACACACAGCAGACAGGCCTTGGTCACCAGCTCCGCGGGGTGAGTCCTAAAACCCTAGAGTTTGCACATGAAGCTTTGTGATGCAAGTTCTTAAACAAAAATTCGAGTTTCCTTAACTGTAGAAAGAGGACAACCAAGCCAGGTGTGGTGGTGCACGCTTGTAATCCCAGCATTTGGGAGGCTGAGACCGGAGGATCCGGGTTCGCGGCCAGCCTCAGCTACCTAGTGAGGCACTCCGCAACTTGGTGAGACTCGGTTTCAAAATAAAGAATAAAAAATAGGGCTAGGGGTGTAGCTCGGAGGTAGAATGCCCCTGAGTTCAATCCCCAGTACCAAAAAAAAAAAAATAGGGCTGGGGCTATCGCTCAGAGGTAGAATGCCCTTGAGTTCAATCCCCAGTACCACAAAAAAAAAAAAAAAAAAAAAAAAAAAAAAAAAAAAAAAAAGAAAGAGGACAACCACAAGTTCAAAGCCAGCCCAGGTAATTTAATAAGACCCTGTCCCAAAATAAAATTTGGAAAAAGGGCTGGGGGCACAGCTCAGTGGTGGAGAACTTGCTGCGCATGTATAAGGCCTTGGGTTCGATCCCTAGGACCTCACCACACACACAAAAAGACAGCAAGAGTACGAATCATGGAAATGGAGAACTCGGACAAAACCTCAGCACAGTACCTACCATGTGGAAAGGGCTCGGTAAATGTCTGCTGGTATCGCCGAATTTAAATTGCCATATAAAGTAACCATCCAAATAACACAGCAAAAGTTATGGCAGTTGGATATACTCACTTGTAAGGTAGTATCAAAGACAACGAGCTTTGAACTGGTGGGAACGATGTCGTAACACTTATGTGACCTCATGAATCGCATGTAAACGCCACTTTCTGAGTCTTCTGCTAAAAAGAAAGAAAAACAGTTTATCAGTAATCCTAAAGACCTCCCTCAACCGATGAAGAGCAGGGACAGATAGCCTCCCGCTAACACCCCAACGGGCAAACATGGGATGGTCTCCAATAAAGGGCAGGGCAAGGACACCCGCTCTGCTCACTCGGCAGCGAGCCAGAGCCCAGTCGGTGCGGCAGGGCAAGAGAAGAAAAGACAAAGAAAAGGCAGACAGGCCGAGAAGGGAATAAGAAAACTGTATTTGCACACGATATCATTTTCTAGATAGAAATACCAAAGACTCTAGGAACGAGTTTAGCAAGGTCACGAATACAGGGCTAGTAAAACAAAAAGCAAGCGACTTTATTCCTATATACCAGCGAAGAACAGCTGGTAATTAAATATTAGAAAGGTACTATTTATGTAAAGGCCACATGGAAATAGGGATCTGCACGAGGGACAAAGGGCATTGTGAATGGTAACTGTGGACGAATGTATACAGCGTCCATTATGACTTAACTTTCTGCAAAAGCCAACAGACAAGCTAAACAAAAACCATGCTCGTGTACTTTGGGGTTCACAGAATATTTACAGGGAACTTGTGTGGCACCATCACCAAACCAGCGACGCAAAATCTGGGAGTCACCTTGGCACTGTCTTCTCTGCCCTACCCATTTTATCACGATGCCCTGTTGAGTTTACAGGACAAATCTCTCTCTCCCCGCTTCCCCCTTTCTGGGACTGGGGATGGAACCCAGCGGCTTTCTACCTCTGAGTGACACCCCCAGCCCTTTTTATTTTTATTTTGTGGTACTGGGGATCGAACCCAGAGACCTTCTACCTTCGAGCTACACTCCCAGCCCAATTTTATTTCTTATTTGGAAATAGGATCTCGTTGACGAGAGTCTCCTTCCTTGCTGAGGCTGTCCTCGAACCTGTGAAACTCCTTTCTCAGCCTCCCAAGTATTGGGATTACAGGCGTGGGCCATCACACTCAGCTTTCTTTTTTTAAATTTTGAAACAGGGTCTCACCAAGTTGCTGAGCGCCTTGCTAAATCGCTGAGGCTGGCCTCAAACCTGAGATCCTCCTGTCTCAGCCTCCCCAGTGCTGGAATCACAGGAATGTACCACTGTGCTCAGCTCAAATCTCTCCAAACCCACATCTCTCTACCTCCACGGCCACCTCCCCTGGGCAGTAAGCACCAGTGACCTCCCAAGGGCCTGGCTCTCTGCCTTATTCCACAGCTGCTTACACTGCGGATTTGCCAGATTTGGATCTAATTGAGACACCACTGCTGCAAGCACCTCGGTGACTCCCATCTGCTGGAGATGAAAGGAAATCCTTGAAGCAGCCCACCAGGCGCTGTGCCGGAGGGTGCGACCCCTGAGCCCCTCGTCCCGCCTGCAGCAAACCTCCCCCCCTCCGCTGGGGCAGTTTCTGTCTCTTCCTGGTGCAGGTAACTCCCTCGCTGGCCCGACTCAGTTCAGGGGCCAGAGAAGCTGCACCTGACACCTCCTGGTTCTGAGCTGTGACCTCAGCCTGCCTCCCTCCCTCCCTCCCTCTCGGCCGCAGTGACCTGCTTTCCCTGTTCTGCCTCCTAACTCCCAGTCTGTCTCCACTGTTCAGCTCCAGTGACTCTCCACGGGATTCCTCCAACAGCTCCGTTCAGCCCACACCGATCCGTGTACTTGGCAAGATGCAGGTAACTTGGGGAACAGCAGCGAAGAACAACATCGGCTCGGAGCGTACAGTAAGCAGCGGTGTGCCAAGCAGCCTGGCCCCGAGGCCCTGGACCGCAAAGGCGCCGCGCGGCTCTTTCTGCTCCGTCCTGTCGTGAATCGGGGAACCAGGTCTACTGCCTTCCTGACTCCATGAGGAATACATGGGACACTCTCAGGGCTCCATTTTCTTTTTTTTATTTTTTTACATTTTGTTTAGGTACTAGAGATTGATCCTAGGGGCATTCTACCTCCGAGCTACATGCCTAGTCCTATTTTTTATTCTTTATTTTGAAACAAGTTCTCAGTAAGTTGCGGAAGGCTTCACTAAGTAGCTGAGGTTGGCCGCGAACTGAAATCCTCCTGTCTCAGCCTCCCAAGTACTGGGATTACAGGTGTGTGCCACCACCCACCAAGCCTGGATTTTTTTTTTTTTTTTTTGGTACTGGGGATTGAACCCAGGGGC
>PVLC010034705.1:0-16737 GCA_004027655.1 Graphiurus murinus | reverse complement strand
TCCAAATTGTATCTCTCTTCTGTCTGCTTAATTCCTAAAGGAAATGCCTTTCATAGCCATCTAATCCAAAACTACTTCCTTTAAAATCTTTCTATATTATTTTTCTCATACAAGTAATACCTACAGCAATGCCTGAAAGCGGTCAGCAGAACTCATTTTCTCCTTCCTCCTTGGCAGAGGCTGTGGCCGGTCACATAGATGTCATAAAGGCCTCACTCCCACCCTGCCTAGCAGCGGCAGTGGGTCCCACTGTGGGACTGTGTCCCCGCCTAGGGATGGGAGCAGGAGGGACACGGGCCGCCTGGGGACCAGGGCACTTGGGAAAGCAAGTGTGCCTCTCTCACCCACTCTTCCTCCTCCCACCAGCCTTGGCCACTTAGGCACTGGGGAAGGGAGGGGCTGCAGGCTGGCAGGAACCTGGTCCATGCGTGTCTTAGAACCCGGCCACCTGCTCCTCTGACACTCCCTCCTCCTCCTCCTCCTGCTAAACGAGAAAGTCCTTTCTTTAAGTCATGATGGTGTTGCAGGTCTAGTTTCAGCAGCTTGACCTTTCACTACAACTAAGACATGCATACTTAGAGGGGAGACAGAGAGAAACTGTGAGGCGGAAGAAAGCCGCCTGGCTCCTGTGGCTTTACCCTCAGCTAGCTGTGCCCTCAGCTAGCCACTATTAGTATTTTTTTTTTTTTTTTTGTACTGGGGATTGAACTCAGGGGCTTTCTACCTTCGAACTATACCCCCAGCCCTATTTTTTATTCTTTATTTTGAAACAGGATCTCGCTAAGATGCGGAGAACCTCACTAGGTAGTTGAGGCTGGCTGTGAACACGGTTCCTCCAGTCTCAGCTTCCCAAATGCTGGGATTACAAGCGTGTGCCACCATGCCTGGCTACTATTAGTATTTAGGGAGAATTCCTTCTAGACCTTTCTCCATGCCTACAAAAAACAAAAACAAAAACAAAAACAAAACCCCACACATGTATACTTTTCTATAGATGAAAGTGTCCGCCTTTCCAGTGGTGACGACCTCCTCACGAGAACATGCCTCTCGCCAAGGAATCTCCTTCACCCCTCTCCAGAAGAGGAGAAGAGGAAACACAGGAAGAAGCACCTGGTGCAGAACCCCAATTCCTACTTCATGGATGTGAAATGCCCAGGATGCTACAAAATCAGCACACTCTTTAGCCATGCACACACTGTAGTTTTGTGTGTTGGCTGCTCCACGGTCCTCTGTCAGCCTACAGGAGGAAAAGCAAAGCTTACAGAGGATGTTCCCTCAGGAGGAAGCAACACTAAAAGCAGCCTATATCAAGATGAGTGGGAAACCATCCCAATAAACTCATTTTGGATTAAAAAAAGAAAGAAAAATAAAGAAATGAAACTGTCCTGGTATATCACATCCCTCAAATGTCATCATTTAATATGTTGGTGTTTTTCAAAAAAAGTATATCATTTAATGCCTATATTATTAAATCATTATATTATTATGTTACTAAATTGTTATAGGTATTATATTATTATGGGTATCCCATTGCTTGGACCTACCAGAATTCATTTAACTAATCTTTCATAGTTGGACGTTTTTCTTTTTAAAATTCAGACATAAGCAATACTGTAGAGGACATTCATGCAAGTAAATTTGTAGACACCCGACAAATTGTTTTTTCTTCTAGGTCTCTGTTTTTTTTGTTTGTTTGTTTGTTTGTTACTGGGGATTGAACCTTGAACCCAGGAATATTCTACCTACACCCTCAACCCTATTTTAATTTTGAAACAGGGTCTCAATAAATTGCTAAGGTCTCCCTAAAATTGCTGAGGCTGGCCTCAATCCTGGGATTCTCTTGTTTCGGCCTCCCAAGCACTGAGATTATAGGAGTGCCCAACCACACCCAGCTGTGGGTTTTCTATTCTTAATATATCCTTGCAAACAAAGACCCCTCCTCTTTCTGGGTACCTATCCAAGAGGTATCTCAAGGATACCTTCACTGATTATATTTCTAGATGGATGCCCATTTCTGTTTCATCATGCACAGACAACCTGGAAACCAAGCTTGTGAGCCCTCGGAGGGACGAGTGACCCCCTACGTTCGCAGCAGTACCCATCCCCCTTCTATAATGCAGTCCTGGTTGTTGACGTGCACAAAAGGGGAAGATGTAGTAGCTCTCACTGCCTGCCACAAACCTTGATCTACATCTGTGTTGCCAATTACTTGTTCAACAAAGCTGTTACTTTTTTGGAAATGATAAATAATTCAGGGAAAGTCATTCTGAATCCTCTGACATCTGTTGCTTGCATGACTCTGAATTATTCATCAGTGAGCATAGACAGTATTAATTAAAGAAAAGTACCGAGGCAAACCATTGAAATAGAAATGAACATTGCCAGGGAAGATGCCTTCACACAAGGTGTGCTTCACGTGTCATTGACAAATATCTCAGAGAACACGCCGGCCCTCAGCATCTTAAGAACCATGCTTTTTTTTTTTTTTTTTTTTTTTGGTACTGGGGATTGAACTCAGGGGCTTTCTACCTTCCAGCTATACCCCCAGCCCTATTTTTTAATCTTTATTTTGAAACCGGGTCTCACTAAGTTGTGGAGTGCCTCACTAGGTAGCTGAGGCTGGCCTCGAACCCGGATCCTCCGGTCTCAGCCTCCCAAATGCTGGGATTACAAACATGCGCCACCACGCCCGGCTTTGGACTGGGCATTTAGAAATCAGCAGAGAATGGTGAGCATTTTTTTTCAGTACTAGGGATTGAACTCAGGGGCATTCTACCTCTGAGCTATACCCCCAGCCCTATTTTTTATTCTTTCTTTTGAAACAGGGTCTCACTAAGTTGCGGAGTCCCTCACTAGGTAGCTGAGGCTGGCTGCGAACCCGGATCCTCCAGTCTCAGCCTCCCAAATGCTGGGATTATAAATGTGAACCACCATGCCCGGCTCTGGTGAGCATTTTCTATGTTTCCAAATTTATATGTATTTTTCTTTTCCCTTTCAGAAAAAAAAAAAGTTATAAGTTGGGCATGGTGGCCCACATCTGTAATCCTAGTACTTGGGAGGCTGAGAAAGGAGGATTGCAGGTTTAAGGCCAGCCTCAGCAACTTAGAGAGACTCTCAGCAACCTAGCGAGATGCTGCTTCAAAACAAAAATAAAAAGGGCTGAGAGTGTAGCTTGGAGTAGAAAGGCCCTGGGTTCAATCCCCAGTGCTTAAAAATAAATAAAATAAGTTAGAGCCTTTGATTTGTTCTCTTTCAGTGTACTATTTACTTGTCCTTGGTTCAGAGGAGTGTTATGGGATTGAAAGAAAAAGAAAAATCTTCTCTTTTTGTGTCCTGGGGATTGAACCCAGAGGCATTCTACCTCCAAGCTACATCCCTAGACCTTTTTTATTTTTTGTTTTGAAACATGGTCTTGCTAGGTTACTGAGTCTTGCTAGGTTGCCGAGGCTGGCCTCCAACCTGCAATCCTCCTGTCTCAGCCTCCCAAGTACTGGAATTACATGCAGGCACCACCTTTTCCAGCTAGAAAGTCTTCTAAACGAAGTTCCAAAGAATCACAAGAATGAGTATCAGGAATCGAATCATCATGTGCTCATTTGTAAACTGAGATTCGGATATTAATGGGAGTCATTTTTTTAATGGCTCAACAGTGTAGCTAACGATTTATTTCCATGACAACTTTGGGGACTTCCTTTTGTTCTCACGGTAAAGAGAAAAACCTTCCGCCACCAGCCACCTGGCCCCTCGTCCACTCGACGGCTGGTGGGAAATCACTTCAGTCTTGTATTGCCTGCAGGGAGCCTGGGGCTTGCAGAAGGCCCTGTTCTGCGGAAGAGGGCCGCCTGGGAGTGTGGAGGGCAGGTGTGAATGAAAGGAAAGGTGCTACAGAGTTTACAAGGCAGGGCCAGGCAGTGCTGGGCTTCCAAGTTAGGGGGCCTCTCCCGCCAGGCAAGATGGGGAGCTGTGAGCTACCCGCCAAAGGTGGTTTGAATCAGGAGATCTGCAGAGAAACCCATTTCTTCGTGCGGCTCCGGTGAATGACTTGGTATGGCCTGACACTGAAGGAACCCGGCCTGCTGCCTCTGCTCCGAGGTGGCGGCTGCCAGGGTTGCTGTGGGCAACAGAAGAGACGCGCTGGGGATGGGAGAGCAGAGATGAGAGGTCGGAGCAGGAAGGAATAAACAGCTTTTTGAAGAAAGCTGCCAGCCCAGTTTGGGGTCTTTTCAAAACCTCTGAATTCAGCGGAGTGATGGCAGCGCTGGCGAGGTCTCGGAACCAGTGACAACTAATGACCAGCTTCAGCTCTGGCTCCGGTGCATGTAATTAGCACCCTGGTGTCTCCAGGTGGGGTCCTCAGAGACCTCCCAAGGCTTCCAGAAGAAAGGGAGCCACAGAAAGCCCTTCTCAGACACCCTTTCAAGTGATTTCACCGATGGGGACAAGCCGCCCCTGTCTCTCCAAGTTTGGTTTGTTGTTTTCATTGGGGGAGAAAGTTTGGAAGGAGGACAGGAGATCAATGGAGAAGAGAAGGAACAGAAAAAGGAACCGCTCTGCCCCTCCCTCTCAGAAGGGTCCGCCATCAAAGAGGGCTTATTGTTGAGAAGAGCACAGCGGGGTGGAAGAGCCGCCAAGGCCTGGTTTCCCAAAAAGAGCTTGAACAGGGACCACTGTGTCTCTTTTAGGCGCTACCCGAAAGGAAACTACAGATTTAGAAAGGAGCCGACTGGCTCTCGTACCGCATTGGAGTCTCAGAAATGAACTCAAAAGATCTCTTTTCGGAAGACAGGGCTGTACTTTGCCGGGGAAGGGTGCCGCCCGGCCGAGGGGCCCCGCCACTGGAACCAGCCCCAACTGGGAGGGAGCTCAAATCCCTCGCCCAGTGCCTCCCAGGTGCCCAGGAAGCTTAATTTCACTCAAATATTCAAACACAAACATGGACTGAGTAACCTATTTAGAAGAGAAAAAAAAAAAAAAAAAAGAAAGAAAGAAAAATTCAGTGCCTCCCAGTTGGCCAGGACTGAGCTGGAGGGAAAGTAAGAGTCTTGGGAACCGAACCTCTCCGGGTGGGTTAATCCCGTGCCATCTTTCTCACCAGGAGGAACCTGGAGGCCGCCCACAGCCCCGGCTTGGTGACTACACGGTGACGCACCCAGAAATTGGGGGCTGCGAGACAGGCCACTGCCAGGGATGAGCCAGACTTTTGGGAAGAGGAGGGGCGCTCCCGGTTTCAATCAGAGACACAGGGAACTCGCAGGGCCTCCGCGGAGGCCCTCCAAACCGGACTTTGAAGGGTCAGATTAAACAAAAGCAACGTGTTAACAAAGATGGGCAGCTCTGTAAGTCTGGCCTCTGAGGCAACACCCTGTGTTTCCAAACCTCACCGAGCCCCAGAATCAACAGAGAATATTGTTGCAATGCAAATTCTGACTCAGAAAGTCTGGGGTGGAGCCTGAGACTCAGCATTTTTTCTTTCTTTTTATTTTTGGATGGGGTGGGGAATACTGAGAATTAGACCCAGGGACATTTTACCTCTGAGCTACACTCCCAGCCCATTTCATTTTGTATTTTGAGACAGGGTCTCACTAGGTTGCTGAGAGTCTTGCTAAATTGCTGAGGCTGGCTTTGAACCTTCGATCCTCCTGTGTCAGCCTTAAAAGTCCTAGGATTACAGGCATGTGCCACCATGCCCCGCTTTGCAACTCTGTTTCTAACAAGCTCCAGGTGGTCCTGATGCTTCTGGTCCACAGACCACACCTTGAGCAGCAAGACTTGGACCCAGGCAGGCATTAGAATCACAGAGATCCAGAAAGGAGAAGAAAAAGGAAAACAAAACAAAACAAAAACCTGATCAGGCCCCTGGTCAGTCCACTTAAATCAGCATATCTGGCAGTGGGGCCAGAATCCGGGTTCACAGCCAGCCTCAGCTACTTAGTGAGAACCTCTGCAACTTAGTGAGACCCTCTTTCAAAATAAAGAATAAAAATTAGCACTGGAGGTATAGCTCGGAGGTAGAATGCCTCTGGGTTTAATCTCCAATACCAAAAAAAAAAAAAAAAGAAAAGAAAGAAAATCTGGCTGAAGGTATAACTTGAAGATAGAATGCCTCTGAATTCAATCCCCAGTACTACTAGATAAATAAACAAACAAACAAACAGGACTGAGGGTGTAGCTCAGACGTAGAATGCACCTGGGTTCAATCTCTAGTACCACCAAAAATAAATTAAATTAAAAAAAAAATCCTCACTGTCAACTAGATAGAGGGGCGTACAAAATGTAGCCTCTGGAAATCTCTGTTTTGTTATTAGAAACATAGTGATAATCTAGGTGTGGTGATCCACACCTGTAATCCCAGTACTTGGAGGCTAAGAAAGGAGGATCAAAGGTTTAAGGCCAGCCTCAGCACCTTAGCAAGGTCCCTCAGCAACTTAGTGAGACCCTGTTTCAAAATAAAAAATGAAATAGGGCTGGGGGTGTAGCTCGGAAGTAGAACACCCCTGGGTTAAACCTCCAGTACCAAGGAGGGGGGGTGGGGGAGAAACGTGTGGCTACACTCGCTTAAATGGATTGGTATCATAGAAACCAATGTACAGAGCCTGACGTGGTGGCGCAAGCTTGTAATCCCAGCGTTTGGGAGGCTGAAACCGGAGGATCTGGGTTTGCGGCCAGCCTCAGCTGCTTAGTGAAGCCCTCCGAAACTTAGTGAGACCCTGTTTCCAAATAAAGAATAAAAAAATAGGCTGGGGCTGTAGCTCGGAGGTAGAATGCCCCCAGGTTCCAAACCCAGTACTGCAAAAAAAAAAAAAAAAAAAAAAAAAAAAAATACAGTATTTTAAAAGTACTTTGAGAGAAAATAGAATAATTATTTTGTTTCTTTGATGAGAGGGAGAAATTAATTGTGTCCCTCAATAATCAACATCCACAAATCATGATTGCAGAAGACGCTATTTTTTTTTTTTTTTAGTTTAGAAAGCTCTATTAACTCTCCCAGAGCCCAATTCCTTAACTGACAATTGCCTCCTAAATGGATCTCAGGCCCCAAAGGCTTCCTAGTCAGTATCTTGAAAAGTCTTCCTAAAATCATTTAGCTTTGGATTTCTGGCACCATCTGATTCCTGATGCAGACCTCCCAAGCAAAACCCCGTTCTCTCCCCTTCCACTCTTCCCTAGTCCTGCCAATCCTATAGTCCCAGGTGGAAAGAGGGTTCTCAGCTGCCAACTTTACCACTTTCTGTGCAATGGACAGAGCTGCAACACAGCGAAGGGCCTCAGTTCTGCCCGCCGCCGACAGGGGGCATCAGCGGCTGGGCAAGGTCGCCTGGGCCTCGGCCTTGGCCTGGTTCCTTAATCTCTGTCACCTTTGCTAGGTTTGAAATGGCAAGTCTTGTAACAACTTATTGAAGGTGGAACAGGGGGTGGGGGAGGCTAAAATGCAAGCGTCTTTGGAAGAGTAAGACGGGAGTCGTAAAAGGAGTAAAGTCCCCAAGGTCCCGAGCTCGCCTAGGACAGGACTTCACCAGGGACCAGAGCGCACCCCGCTGGGGAGGCCTCCTGTTGGACCGAGCACAACGGGGCTTGCAGTGAACCTATGAGAAGAGCTTCTGTGTCCCCAACTGTCATAACAACCAGGCCGCTTCTCACGGCCCACACCGGAACCACAGAGAAAGCAAAACATCCCTCCACCGCGAGGCACAGTCAGAAACACAGCTGCCCGCTTCTGAACCATCGCAGCCCTCTGCGAACCAGAGCTCCATTTCCTCTTGATTCATCCGGTTTGTGTGCTAAGGGGCCGTTAGCGACCAGCCAGAAAACAAGGACTTCCCTTCCCCATGAGCAGCTTAGTTCTTTCTGCTGGAAAATAACAGGTGAAGGCTATAGTCAGCCTTTCTTTCCTTCTTTCTTTCTCTCTCTCTTTCTTTCCCTTCCTTCCTTTTTTTTTTTTTTAGGTACTAGGGATTGAACTCTGAGGCATTCTATCTCCAAGCTACACCCCCAGCCCAATTTTATTTCTTATTTGGAAACAGGGTCTCACTAGGTTTCTGAGAGCCTCGATAAATTGCTGAGGCTGGCTCTGAACCTGCGATCATCCTATCTCAGCCTTCCAAGTACTGGGATTACAATCGTGTGCTACCACACCTGGCTTGTGGTCAGCCTTTGAAAGGCAAAGGGCAAGGAGATTGTGGATGGCCAGGGTTGTTGTTGTTATTATCATTATTATTATTTAGTACTAGGGATTAAATGCCAAGGGCATTCTATCTCTGAGCTATACCCTCTAACCCTTTTTTATTTTTTATTTTTGGTGGTACTTAGAGATTGAACCCAGGGACATTCTACCTCTGAGCTACACCCCAGCCCTGTTTTTTTTGTTGTTGTTGTTTGTTTGTTTGTTTATTGTGTGGTACTGGGGATTGAATTCAGGCATTCTACCTTCCAGCTACACCCTCAGCCTGATTTTATTTCTTATTTGGAAACAGGGTCTCATTAGGTTGATGAGTCTCACTACCTGCTGAGGCTGTCCTCAAACCTGTGATTTTCCTATCTCAGCCCCCCAAGTACTGGGATTACAAGTATGCACCACCACACCTGGCTTATTTTTTTTAAATATGCTTTTATTGGTGCATTATCATCTCACATCATAATGTAAATCATGTTGACATTGACATAAATGCACACAGCACTTGGTGCCCACCCCCTGCTATTTTTTTATTTTAAAACAGAGTCTCACTAAGTTGCAGAGGAGGGCCTTGCTAAGCTACTGAGGCTGGCCTCGAACCTGTGATTCCTTCTGCCTCAGCCTCTCGAGTACTGGGAGTACAAGCGTGTGCCGCCACGCCCGGCTGTGTATGGTATTTTAGACCGGTAGTTCTCAGCATGGAGTGCTTTCACTCCCTAGGGGACATGTGACGCTGTCTGGGGACATCCTGGTGAGCACTGCTGGGTACAAGGGAGAAGAAGCTTGTTAAACATCCTCCAGTGAGCAAGCGCCCAGCCACAATTAGTTTCTGTGGCCAAATGTCAATAGTGCTGACGTGAAGAAATGCTGCTCTAGGGGCCGGAAACTTGGGCCAGTAAAATTAAAATTCCAAAAGTCAATTTCCATTGTCATCACAGAATACATCTTGACCAAGACGACAAAAGCTAATTAATGGGAGCTGCTTCAAGTTCTCCCTCCTGGCATGGAAACTGAACCCTCCCCAGCTTTCTTCAAGCCGGCTTTTGGGGACCGTGTGCCTTGTTTTTGCCCATCCCTCCTCTGTTTTGTTTTTCTTTTTGGTACTGGAGATTGAACCCAGGGGCATTCTACCTCTGACCTACACCCCCAGCCCTATTCTACTTTTTATTTGGAAACAGGGTCTCACTAAGTTGCTGAGGGTCTTGCTAAGAAGTTGCTGAGGATGGTCTCAAACTTTCTATCCTCCTGTCTCAACCTCCCAAGAACTGGGATTACAGGAGTGTGGCACCACACCTGGCCTGCTCCGCCCTTCTAAATCTCATTTTTGTGGATCTTCTCAGGGCCTTTGCTTCCTCCATCATCAGCTCTTCCCCAGAATCTACCATCTTCCTCCCCCTGCCCCTCTCCATGATTAGGAGGAGCTGTTTTCCTATTTTAAAACTGCCTCTCAGCCAGGTGTGGTCGTGCATGCTTGAAATCCCAGAATTGGGGAGGCTGAGATGGAGGATCACAGGTTTGTGGCCAGCCTCAGTTCTTAGTGAGATTATGTTTCAAAATAAAAATAAAAATAGCTTGGGATGTAGCTTAGTGGTAGAGCACCTCTGGGTACAGTCCCCAGTACAGAGAAAGAGAGAGAGAATGAATGAATGAATGAATGAATGAATATCAAACAAACTCAAATTGAGGGGCATTCTGTCTGATAGTCATGAAAAATAAGAAAAGATAAAGAAATTGTTATAGTTTGGAGACACCAAAGAGACATGATTAAATGCAATGTGGCATACTAATTAGATCCTGGATCAGAAAAAGGTCATTTGTGAAAAACTGATGGAATCTAAGTAAAGTCTGGAGTTAAAAGTATCTTACTAATGTTAATTTCCTGGTTTTAATGCATGTATCATAATTATATGCCGGGCATGGTGGGGCATGCTTGTAATCCCAGTATTTGGGAGGTGGAGACAGGAGGATCACGAAAGTTTGCGGCCAGCCTCCAGCAACATAGTGAGGACTTCCTCAACTTAGTGAGACTCTGTTTCAAAATAAAAATGAAAAAGGACTGGGGGCTTAGCTCGGAGGTAGAATGCCTCTGAGTTCAATCTCTAGTGCCACAAAAATAAACAAACAAACAAATAAATACAAATGTATGAAAGTAACATTAGAGGAAGCTGTATGAAGGGAATGCAGGAGCTCTTTGTATTGTCTTCACAACTCTTTTGTAAAATCTAAAATTATTTTAATATGAAAAGCTTAAAATGAAAAATTATCTCAAATGAACTATTCATCCACACAAAGATATGTATGTGAATGTTCATGTCAACTTGCTCATAATCATCAAAAACTGGAAATCATCCAAATGTCTATCAATTGGTAACTGAATAAATAGATGGTGGTATATCCATTCAGAGAAATACTACTAAGCAATAAAAGGGAACAAACTACTGATACGTTCAACAAGGTGGCTGAATTTCAAAAACATCAGCAGGGTCAAAGAAGTCAGACACAAGAGTATCTCTGTCTCATTCTGTCTGTATGAGCTCTAGGAAAGGCAAAATTTGAGTGAGGACAGAAACAGATTGGTGGCTACCTGGAGCTAGGAGAGAGGGAACTGATGGCACAAGATCACAGGAAGCTTTCTGGAGTGATGAAATGCTCCATACGTTGAAGACAGGAGTGGTTACATGCCTTACACATTTGTCGGAACTTATCAAGTTGTATGACTAAAAACCAGAGAATTCACTTAAAGTAGGTGTAAATGATATTCCAATAAGGATTGCATTTTTAAAAATCTCCCAGTCCTGCTGTTGCTCTATTCAGCTTCTCAGGAAGCTGAGCCTCTTTATAGCTTTTTTTGTGCCGGAATCTCCTCCTGACTCTGGGTGGCTTTTTGTTCTACTTTATTTTCTGATTCTTCTTCTAAGTCCTTCAACACGGATGCAGAGAGGGAAGCAGAGCAGAAGGGAGCAATTTGCTAACTCCATGGAGAAACCCTGGGTCCTGGCTGAAGCAGAATCTCCGAGAAGAGGCGCCCAGAGAGATGGGGTACCAGCGGGGGGCCCGAGGCTTGACCTCAACTCCCATGAAAGTTACCAGCAGAGTCAGCCTGAGCGTGCCAATGACTCTCACTCGTCCCCAGGCCAGGGATCTGGTTCAAACAGCCGAGGCTGATGCCGCAGGCTGGGCGGGGGCTCTGGGTGGTGAGAAGCCGATGGCCGGAAGCTGCCTGGTGAGTCCAGGATGGGGACTCAGGAGTGGGCCTTGTGTGCAGGGCAGGAGGCTGGCACCGGCCACGCCAGAAATGGAGTTCTCACAGTGACTCTAGAAGGTTCCTGAGCCACCCTGAGGCAACAGCAGTGATCCCGGCAAGGGCACCAAAAGAGAGGCAAACTACTAACGGTGGTGTGACCCCAATTCTATAGGCCCGAGAGTGACAGGCCCCAAGGAAAGGTGAGGTCTAGACGGCCTCCCAGACTCCAGTCTCTCGCCTCCTCTTTGTCCTCTCCGTATTCTCTCAAGGATGCCACCTGGCTTTCGCCATCACCTCCCCTGGTGGCTCCCAAAGCTGGCCGATGCTGGGCCTCTGACCCCAGCATTGCTAACAGCTGGTAGACATCTCCGGATCTGCTGCCGAACCTGTAACCGACCGCAACCAAACAAA
This sequence comes from Graphiurus murinus, assembly GCA_004027655.1. NCBI lineage: Eukaryota > Metazoa > Chordata > Mammalia > Rodentia > Gliridae > Graphiurus > Graphiurus murinus. The sequence goes on along the minus strand of PVLC010034705.1, from coordinate 4,912 downwards.
TCTGCCTCCTGGCTTCTCCTCCCCAGCTGGGGGCTGTGCTGGGCAAGTTCCACAAGTCTTCCCTCAACACTGTCTGACACCCGAGACCAAGGGGTGGTCTCCTCTTGCTGTGCCCTTTAGTGTCTGGAATATCTTTTGGTGTGTGTATGGGTGGGGGTGGAAGGAGGGTACTGGGGATTGAACGTGGGGGCGCTCTACACCATTAAGCTACTTTTCTTTTTTAGAGACAAGGTCTCACGAAGTTGCTCAAGCTGGCCTTGAACTTGCAATCCTCTTGTCTCAGCCTCCTAAGTCCTGGGGTTACAGGCATGCACTGTTGTCCCCGCTTGGTTTCCATTTTAACAGCTATCCCACATACCATCAACTGCAGACAGGATGAGCTGTCAACATCGATCTCCCTCCCAGGACAACCAATGGATGGGGCCCTCTCTGCCTAGTGCCACCGGCCCCAGCACTGAGCCCAGGAGCCGGCATACGACACAAGACATGCAGTGTCAGCCCAGGAATCCCGCTCACTTCTCAAACACTAGGAGTCTCTAGATATGGGCGGTAAGGACCAGCTCGGCCAGGAACAGTGGCTCATGCCTGGAATCCCTGCTACTTGGGAGGCTGAGGCAGGAGGACCAAAGTTCTAAGACAGCCTGGGCAATTTAGTGAGACTTTGTCTCAAAATTTAAAAAATAAATAAATAAAAAGGTTATCTCAGATATCTAAAATGTCCTTGTTTACTTTTTTAAAATTTTTTTTTTGCGGTACTGGGGATTGAATTCAGGGGCATTCTCCCTCCAAGCTACACCACCAGCCCTATTTTTTATTCTTTATTTTGAAACCAGGTCTCACTAAGTCGCGGAGTGCCTCACTAGGCAGCTGAAGCTGGCTGCGAACCCGGATCCTCCAGTCTCAGCCTCCCAAATGCTGGGATTACAAGCGTGCGCCACCATGCCCGGCTCCTTGTTTACTTTTTTTAGTTTTTTTTTTTTTTTTTTGGTGGTACTGGAAATTGGACCCAGGTATGTTCTATCACTAACCTACACCCCAGCCTTTTTATTTTTATTTTGAGACAGGCCGTCACTAAGTTACTACGCATCAGCTTGAACCTACAATCCCCGTCTCAGCCACCCAACTACTGGGATTACAGCGGTGCACCACTGCACCTGGCTTATTTACTGACTTTTCATCTCTATCCTAGAGACAGCTCTTTCTAGAAGATCAGGTCGGCCTCTTCTGGGGTGGCCCTGGATAACGATAACGGCCACTTGTAGGACAAATCTGTTTGGGGTACAAGCAAAGCAAAGTGCATTCGACTCCTAAATGCACGGGTTGGTTAGTACAGCAAGAGAGCAGGACCTGGTTCCAAAACTCCGAACTTTGTAACCACCATCAGTCACCAAGCAGGGCCTTTCAAGAGCCTGTGACAACTTCCAATTAGTTAATACCCCCATCGCTCCAGGCCAGAATAAAGATGAAAAAGGTACAAATGAAATCTTTCTCAGCAGTCCACACTGCCCTCCCCAAACCTCATATCTGAAAAGAAATTTGAGTTCAGGGGAAAAAAAAAAAAAAAAAACACGTCTCCTAGGTGGCTCAGAGCCCTTTTCAGCTAACAGGAAACAAAAGCAGGCTCAAGAAGGGATCCGGCACAAGAATGCTGGGTTAGTATTCTGCAAAAAGTAAGGTCAAAGCCTTGTTAATAGGAGGAGCATACTTTTATAAAACCAGATTGGTGGCTAGATTGTTTGGGGGCAGAAAATTAATTCTCGTGCTGAGGCCCATTTGCCTGCTGTGGGTCCTGGAAGGCAGGCCAGGATTAAAGCCTTCGTCACCTCCAGGCCTGCACCAGGGCCCACCAAGCCTCCAGTGGCCCTAGCGGGTCCACTGAAACACACATTCGGAAGGAATAAGTGTCTGACCCTCCTTCCCTCTGTGCCCAGGAGTGGAGTTTGTGTGTGTGTGTGTGTGTGTGTGTGAGAGAGAGAGAGAGAGAGACAGACAGACAGACAAACAGACAGACAGACATAGAGATTGAACTTGAACCCCGGGGTGTTCTACCTCTGAGCTACACTCCAGCCCTATTTTATTTTTTTACTTTGAAACAGGGTCTCACTAAGTGACTGAGGCTGACTTCGAACCTGCCATCCTCCTGTCTCAGCTCCCAAGTACTGGGATTACAGGTGTGCCCCACCACACCAGGCTTTACCGAGTCTCTCACTCAGGGATTTATGGGGTTTCTCACGGGCACTCCCATCATGGCACACTCTCTCCTTAGGGCTGCTCAAGGCTGCCCTCTGCAGCTGGGGCTGTGGCTCACGGGCAAAGTGCTTGCCTAGCATGTGCCAGGCCGTGTTCCATCCCTGGCACCCCAAAAAACAAAAAACAAAACAAAACAAAAAACACCTCACAGTTTCACAGAAAGTAGACCCACACTGTAAAGCACACCTCTGCCCGTGACCTAGCTAACAGTAACTCGTTAGTCAGAATCCTTCTAGCCAAGCGGTGATGGTGCATGCTTAGAATCCCAGTAATTAGGAGGCTGAGACTGAAGGATCACAGGTTTGAGGACAGCCTCAGCAAATAGTGAGACTCTCATTAACCTAGTGAGGCCCTGTTTCAAAATAAAAATAAAATAGGACTGGGGGTGTAGCTCAGAGGTAGAATGCCCCTTTAGTTCAATCCTTAGTAACACACACACACACACACACACACACACACACACACACACACACTCCTTGATTCTTCAGCAAAATATCTTAAAAGTTGTAAAATAATGGTCGCAAACCGCCCAAGAGTTTCATTAAACTCATGACACTGTGCTTCTTTTGTGCAATCTTAAATCAGCTATTTAAATGAGCCTTCATAAATCTCTGCCGGGTCCACTGTATTTCAGCTGTTGAGTCAGGACGCTGTTCAAAGATTTCCACGGGGCCAGTCCTACGATTCCAGTTCCAATTTACCATGCTTCCTTTTCTGACTTCCTTTTGGAGTTCACCAGCCTATGAGTCCTTAAGGACTGAAAAACCAATGAATTAATCAAAGGAAAAATGTTCTGTTTCCCCCATTTAGAAATTCGTTGAAATATAGATGAAGTCCATCATGAACAGCAGGACGTTCTGAGAAAGCCATCAGCCTAAATGGCTTTATGAATAACTATTATGTTAGGCGCTCAACGGATCTTACAGTGTGGCTAGATGAATAATCGAGACACTCGGGAGCACTGCGAAGCAAATGAACAGAATTCGGCTCTATACATTTTTCTGTTTACGTGATCGTGTAAAATATCTTTTCGTTTTTACCACCGTAGTCACACTCGGGCAGCCTCTCCTGATGTCAGTGATGATTCTCCACCCTAGATAAGGACTCTGGAAATTGCATTTGCTTCTTCAGACCTCCAAAGTCCTATGTGAAATATAAAGAAAGTCGACATCCCACTTCGCCTATAAGAACTGGTGGTTTGGGTTCAGGGAACGTTAAACAGATGCTACCACAAACCCATATTGTAGAAATATAGCCCATAATTTAGTTAAGGGCTAAATCAGTATTGCAAATAAGTAGTAAAAAAAAAAAAAAAACCACTTTTTTTTTTTAATTAACCAAGTCAAGTGTGGAGGCGCACATCTGTAATCCCAGTACTTGGGAGGCTGAGATAGAAAGATCACAAGTTCAAAGCCATCTTCAGCAACTTAGTGAGACCTTGTTTCAAAAAAACAAAAAACTAGAGCCGGGAGTGGTGGCACTTGCTTCTTTTTGTTTTTGTGGTACTAGGGATGGAACCCAGGAGCATTCTACCTCTGAGCTACACCCCCAGCCCTATTTTGTATTCTTTATTTTGAAACAGGGTCTCACTAAGTTGGCAAGAGCCTCACTAACTAGCTGAGGCTGGCCGAGAACCCAGATCCTCGTCTCAGCCTCCCAAGCTGGTCCACACTTGTAATCTCAGTACTTGGGAGGCCGAGATTGGAGGGTCACTAAGTTGTTAAAGCTGGCCTCCAACCTGTAATCCTCCTCTTTCCAAAGGCTGCGTAGCTGGAAAAACTTCACATCATCCTTCTCGAGCACACTCGAATGGGGAAAAACAGGAAAGCTGGCATCCCATGTGATAAGCCTGTGGTCCCTGAAGAGAAAGGAGAGGCCCAGTGCAGTCACTTCCCACGGGGTGCTCAGTATCATCTACCACAGACCAGAACTACTCCTGAGCTTGCCCGGATCTGTACTGCCATCCGGTGCAATTCTCCTAGGACTTATTATCTGTTTGACCCAAGGAGGAAGATTCTAGAAGCATTTCCAAACTTAGAGAATGTGTCTTATTTCTCACTTGAGGAACTTGCAGTGCCAGCGGCTGGTGCTCTTTTCTCTTACACAGTGGAAGGCAGAAAGGGCAGGAGTTCTGAGTGCGGGAACTTGAGTGAGGAAGGAAGGGTCCCCCTGACACGGATTGCCTGGGCAGGGAGGACACCTGCTACCTCATGAGGTCCACACGCCTCTAAGCAACAGTGTCAGCACTGAGGCTGACAGGGAAGGTATGGAAGATCAATACACACTCACTATGACACACAATTCTGGGTGCCGGGAACCTGCCACAGGTAATAAATCACTTATCTTTTTAGCAGAGCACGGCAGATTGTACCCATACATCACTTCAACCTCTCTTTTCTGCCCTGTTGACAAAGGACAAATTGAGAAAGATGGTGGGAAAGATGAGAGCAAGGAGGGAGGGGGCCGGGCAAGGCAACGCACGCTTGTAATCACAGTACTTGGGAGGCTGAGGCAGGAGGATCACAGGTTCGAGGACAGCCTCAGCAAGTAGTGAGACTTTCATCAACCTAACAAGATCCTGTTTCCAAATAAGAAATAAAATTGAGTTGGCAGTTTGAGATCAAAAGTAGAATGCCTCTGGGTTCCAGCCCCAGTACCACAC
>PVLC010034704.1:0-16748 GCA_004027655.1 Graphiurus murinus | reverse complement strand
CAATCATAACAAGGTCACTCACTGAAGTGAACCTTAGGGGGAGGGAGGGGGAGGGAACGGGAATGGGGAGGGAATCGGGGAAGGGGTCAAATGAGAATTGTGTGCAAATATGTTGTTAACAATTTGTACTTAACAAAGATGTACGCTATATTGCACGAATTACTACAATAAAAATTAAAAAATTAAAAAAAAAAAAGTAATATTTAAAAAAAAAGGCTATGGGAAAATGAACTGCTTTTTTCTTAACACTGGAAGGTTGATATGTTTCTTTTGTCAGTTTAAATAATTAAAATTTGTCATTCAAAAATTTGAACAAAATTAAACAAATTATTACTTTTAAAGTGGCAAAAGGATTGCAACCTCATTGAAAGTTGAGTGTGTTATTGTGATTGAATGATAACTCTTTAGCAATAGCATAACATGTTTGTCTTTCAGATTCTGATTTAATTCTAAATTGTAGTATCTCCCAACATCATTAAAATGCAAAATTTAGGCAAAACATTGCTTGCATAATTATAAAATAATTTACTAAATGTTGCATTTTAGTAAGAAAAAGGTTATGTGCAGGAATTTAATTAGTGATCTGGCAACAAACAATGTTCAACAATGGTTTTAATTGTGTGTGCATCTGGGATTTTCTCCAAAAGAACTACATTTCTAAAGGTCAAGCATTTATACTAAAGTGTTATAAGATAAGTATCTTGTAATATAGAGGATGAACAGCTTTTCATCAGGAGTAGTACAAATTAATTTCCTAAGGGAAATGACCAAATATATTAATCTTACAAATGAAACATCTGTATTGATATATTTATTATTTATGCTGAGTGTGGAATACTTAAAAACAAATGGGTGTGCTTATCATTGATTCTGCATCAAAGCAACAAAAAGAGATCTGGTTTCTGGTCCTATATCAATTAGACAGGACTCTATCAATCACCTTAAATCTTTTTCAGTTTCATCATCATATAGGCTTTCATTCTATTTCCCTCTATTGCTGTTAGGTGTGAGCTTCCTGAGGAAAATCCAGTGTATTAAAACAAGATGATAATATTGGTAGAATATGTTTCCTTTATCTACACAAGGCTGTCTGTAATTTCATATTCATGTAATTTATCATTGAAATTAAAAAAGTAGCCAACCAACAATTTATAACTCATACAGATACACCAAAACAAAACTAGAAATGTCAAAATTTCCTAATTATATCAAATATTAACAGGATAAGATAAAATAATTAAAAATATATCATCTCCATTTCATTGTGAAAATATATGTATAAAACATTATTGAAAACTTATTCAGATAACTTTTCTTTTTTCTTTCATTAAAATATTTTTAGTGTTTCTAAATAAGTAATACTACTATCCAGGTATGGTGGTGCATGCTTGTAATCCCAGCATTTGGGAGGCTGAGACCGGAGGATCTGGGTTCATGGCCAGCCTCAGCTACCTAGTGAGACACTCTGCAACTTAGTGAGACCCTGTTTCAAAGTAAAAAATAAAAAATAGGGCTGAGGGTATAAGTCGCAAGTAGAATGCCCCTGAGTTCAATCCCCAGTACCACACACACAAAAATAATACTACTTAAAGGTAGTTTTCATATATATAAATCTTAAATAAATGAGTAATACAGTTTTATCAGTGGTAGGGATATCATATATTATGTTGTGAAAATATATCCGTAATTTAAAGGTTATTGAGTCTTGCTTTTTAATTCAGAAAATATAGAAAATATGTTTTCAAGATATTTAATCAAGGATCTATTTTGATGATGGTCAATAATTTTGCCTACAGAGTCAGAGACTGTAATATTTAAGCTAAGCCTTTAAGGATGAATGGGAGAAAATGGTGTCTTAAAATGCCCACTGCTTTATATATCTTTAAAAAATCTGCATAATTCTTTAATACTGAAAATAAAGCTTCTAAAACCCCACAGAGAACATCAATATCATTTGTGTATGTATGCAAATGTCCTTAAAATATAAAAGTGAATTGTCATTGTATTCCGTAGGTATTATGTAATATAATTATTTTATAATCTAAAATCTACTAAATTCAGAAACAAGAAAAGGTTTTCACTAACACCATCAGTATTGTACTGCATCCTCAAAATATGGTCATATTCCACTAAGTAGTCACATAGGCACAAGCAAGTAAAGAATAAGAAATATTACCCTTATTTTCAGATGACATGATTATCTCTCAAAATAGTAAATAAATTTATGTATTTAAATTAAAAAGAACTGTAAGCATTAAATATGGCCCACTTTTCCATGGGGGGGTGGGAAACTAAGGCAACAAGCTATTAATAATAAAATAATTTCATATTGTAAGTATTCAACCCTTATTACCACAAGATATAAAAATCAAAATGAAATTAAAATATTACACAACAAATTTGAAAAAACAAAAAGCATAATGATTAATACTTTGTAGGGAAACAGCATAAGCCATATGTTACTCTCACATGCTGTTGGTAGATGTGTAAATGCGACACAGAACTTGGTTGTAACAAAACAACAACAACACTTATGACCACTACCACCACACATCTGACAAAAACATATGCATTTCCTTTGACCACACTGTTGGAGACCAACAGTGCTCAAGGTCTACCTTTCTGACTCACAGGCATAGAAGTCTGTTCCTATGGAGATACAGATTACCGTAACATGTGCTGACTACTGACTCAGGGCAAAAGCCCTGCTTTGCTTCAAGTTCCAGGAGTCAAGAGGTTTACTCAGACTTTATCAGGCTGTTATAGTAATGAATTGCATGAATATTTGTTTCTTGAACTTTGTACTCTCAAATGATTAATTTAACAAGATGTAACCATTGTGAGAAAACATTAACTTTGACATATACTCTGGTGCTCAAAGAAGTATATAAGGACTGCACTAAATAAACTCCAGCATGGCAGTATTCACTGTCAGCCCTCCTGAATCTATCCCTTGTCTTTCTCTCTCTCTTTTTTTTTTTTTTTTTTTTTTTTTTTTTTTTTTTTTTTTTTTTTTTTTTTTTTTTTTTTTTGCGGTACTAGGGGTTGAACTCAGGGGCATTCTACCTCCGAGCTACATCCCATCCCTATTTTTTATTCTTTATTTTGAAACCGAGTCTCACTAAGTTGCGGAGTGCCTCACTAAGTAGCTGAGGCTGGCCGCGAACCCGGATCCTCCAGTCTCAGCCTCCCAAATGCTGGGATTACAAGCGTGCGCCACCATGCCCGGCTTTGTCTTTCTCTTTCTTAAGCAACTTTTTTCTTTGTTTTTCTCAAACCACACTTTCTCCCTCCAAACTTGTCTGACTTAACTGGCAGGCTCTGGTACCACACAATTCTATTTTGGGTTCATTGTGTTAATCTTTGTAGCCATTAAAAGTAATAAAATGATATTAATCTTAGCAACAATGATGTTCACATTTATGTTTAAGTAAAAAAGAAGTGATATAAGTATATGTATCTGAAATCCAGCATTAATCTTTTATAAGGGAGATTGTTCCTTCCATGACATGAAATGCATAAAAAATTGATGAAGAAAAAGGATAATAAGCTGGCACTTATCTGTGGGAATTCAGTGATGAATTCTCCTAGAGACAAATCCTCTCTCTGTTGACCTATCTTTGAGGTCTACTGGAAGAATTATTTTCTTGGGAGACCAGGGTCATTTCCATGAGTGAGATTCACAGTGCAAGGAAGCAGTAGGTTCTTGCTTCTTCCTCCATCAGCTTAGCAGATAGGAACCAATACAGTTGGATAAAACAGCAAGTCAGGAGCATAATGTGTTCCTACCAAATGTCTCGAAAGCCTTAGGCAGATACTAAAGGTTGATGAGATTTTCACACAAAGAGGAGATAGATATGCAGCTTCATGAGAGAAATAATCAACTTGGGTAGACAACAGCAAATTAAGCCAAATACAAACTCCATTTTTGAAGGAGGACTACAGTCAGTATATTTCAGAAAAAAATAATTTTATATCCTCAGGCATATAATATGTAAAATAATTTTATATAAAGCAAAATCAGTTACAAGTAAAAAAATGAATATTTCTGCATGTGTATGGTTAAATGATGAAATCACAAAAGATACTGCTGTGTAGCTTTGTAAAAATATCTGTGAAGTCCTAATACAACTGGTGACTTTTTTTTAACTCTTCAAATGAAGTTTTTTTATTATGCTTTTATTGGTGCATTATAGTTTCACATCATAATGTAAATCATGTTGACAGTGACATACTTGCTCACAGCAGTTGGTGCCCCTCCTCCCCATTTCCCCCCTTCCCAGTAGAGTACTAGGATTGATGTTGGTATATCCACCTATTTACACATCAACAACTGGTGATTTTGAACTATAAGTTAATCAGTTTATAGTCAGTTTTCAGTCGTAAGATACATTACCACCCATATCAGTTTTAGGTTTAACAGAAAAACAATTAGGATTCTTGGGAAGAGAACTTTCTATACTCCAATGATGTCTTTTATTCATAACAGTCATAGAATGCCTTATATCACCAAAGTCCTATGGTATAAATACAGTCATTCTCTCTCATACTGGGCATACATCTGAGAAATAAACCAATACATTATGACAGTGACCAAAAGCACTGTAATTGATACTGTATAATGGAAAGTGGGTACCAGCTACAGTTTAAAATCCAATTTACCATTGGATTTTTTGGAGATAGAAGTTAAGAGATAAGAAATGAAACAAAGTCTGTGAGAAAAAAAAACAACAACTGGTGTCTAAAATCTGAAAAAAAATTGTATCACCAAGATAAGTTAAACTTAAAAGGAGAAGGCTGTGTAGCTAACAGTTGCAAGAATAGAGAATCACATAACTTTGTAAGTCAAATGTACAATATATAAGGCTCTAGCAGAAAGAGAAATTGCTTTAGGGTAGGAATATCATCAAAATTAGATGAAAACAGTCTATTCTAAAGAAGCTTACACCAGGATCATCTCAAATAGAGAAAAGCTGGGCCTAATTTTGTACAAGAATTCAGATTCTCTTATTTCAAAGGAAATCTACTTAGACAACATCAATTATCAAGGGATGTGAGAGGAGAAGGTGGTTACTCAAGTCAAGGAACAGAGAAAACCCAGAATATTTGAAACAAAAACAAAGATTATCCTACATAAGAATTCAGCATATTGGCAAAGTGCTCCTATTTTGACCACACAGAATTTTAGGAAAGATTTGTTGTTTGTGTTTTTTAATGATTGCCATTCTAATTGTGGTTATATGAAATTTCAGCCTACTTTTGATTTGCATCTCTGATTGCTAATGATATTGAACATTTTCATACATTTATTTGCCATTTGTATTTCTTCTTTTGTTAAACATCTATTTAGTTCATGTACCCATTTTTGGATTGGGTTATTTGTTTTCTTAGCAATGAGCTTCTTGAGTTCTCTGTATATTATAGATATTAGTCCTATATCAGAAGAGTAGCTGACAAAAATCTTCTCCCATTTTGTGGGCTCTCTGTTGAGGTTCTTTATAGTTTCCTTTGATCACAGAAGCTCTTCAGTTTGATGCAATCCCACATATTAATTTTCATTTTTAATTTTATTTATTTATTTATTTTTTGCAGTACTGGGGGTTGAACTCAGGGCCGTTCTACCTCCGAGCTACACCCCCAGCCCTATTTTTTATTCTTTATTTTGAAACCGAGTCTCACTAAGTTGCGGAGTGCCTCACTAGGTAGCTGAGGCTGGCCGCGAACCCGGATCCTCCAGTCTCAGCCTCCCGAATGCTGGGATTACAAGCGTGTGCCACCACGCCTGGCTTAATTTTCATTTTAATTTCTTCCACCTTTAGGTTCTTATTGAGGATGTATTTACCAGTGTCTCCATGTTGGAGTGTTAGTACTATGCACTCTTCAAGTAATTGCAAAGTCTTTGGTCTAATTTCCAGGTCTTTGGTCCATCTTGAAGTGACTCGTGCAGGGTGAGAAAGTGGGGTTTATTTCCATTTTTCTGCATATTTTACCTAACCCCAATTAGAATGGCAATCATCAAAAACACAAACAACAACGAATGCTGGTGAGGATGTGGAGAAGTAGGAACTCTAATACATTATTGGTGGGATTGCAAAATAGTGCAACCATTTTGGAAAACATTGTGGAAAATCCTCAGAAGAATGGGAATGAACCTACCATAAGCCCCACATTACCACTCCTGAGTATCTACCCAAAAGAATGGAAACAAAGCTACCAGACTAATGCATGCATATCTATCTTACAGCAGCACAATTCACAATTGGTAAACTAAGCAACCAGCTGGGATGTCAATCAACAAGTGAGTGGATTACAAAACTGTGAAATATGTATACAACGGGATTTTACTCAACCATAAAGAACAAAATTATGTCATTTACAGGGAAATGGACGTAAATACAGAACATTATGATACTTGAGATTAGTCAGTCACAAAAAGTGAAAAGTTGAATATTCTCTCTAATATATAGAAGCTAGGGGGAAAAATGAAACATAGGAGGGACTCCAGACAAAGGAGGAGAAACCTTAGATGCATGAAGAAGGTCACCTAACTGAGGTAGATGGGAGGTGGAAAGAGGGAAACACTTCAATGGACATGATGTACATACACAAACATATCAAATTCATTCATTATATGAGCACAGGAAGGAGGAAGGAGAAGGGCAGGAACTGGGGTAGGGCTCAATCAAGAAATATGATTATAGTACACAGATTAAAGCAAATAAGAGCAGTGTTAAATGCATCAAAAGAACAAGGGGAAAAATTAACCGAAAAATCTAATTTTGAATTAATGGCTGAAATATCATGAATATAAAGAACATGGAAATTGCTGAAAGGTAATAGATTCAAAGAAATCCACTGAGATTATTCTGTGCCTAAAATCATCAAAAATTTTCAGATAACAGCATGAGAATCAGATAAAAATCATAAAAAAAAACTTCAAACAGCCCTACTGTATAATAGGGCTTCTTCAGAAAATTCTTCTTCAGGGCCGAGTGGGTTTCTGGCAGGAAACACTGGACTGGGTGGTTTCAGTGTGCTGTGCTGAATGGTAGTTCACATGAAAAGGTGGGATTTTACACTCACACCAGTCCTCTTCCTTAACAATATTCAATGAGAATGGAACAATTTTCTCAAAGCTTTTCACAGAGCAGCAGCAGCAGTAGCAGCATACTTACTGGTTCTTGGAACTACTGTGAGAAACTCTAGGTGGGGCTTAATATCTATTTAAGTAGGATCCCCAGGTGATTCTCATGAATACTTAAAATCTGAGATCCTCTGGGCTAGGGATTCTGATGCAGTCATTCAACTTGGAAATTTAACTGCAAGGCTAAAATCACCCTTAAAGATGAGGAAGATCAGTAAAAGGGTGACTAAACCAGATATGATAGTTTAAATGCTAACAAATTTCTGTAGGTAGCAAATGGCTTCCTAAATAGAAGGAGGACATTTAGATGGAGGGGGTGAAAGGCAGAACAGAGAGAAATCAAAGGGAAGAGAGAAACTAAAGGGAGATCAGAGGAAGGGAGAGAAATCAGATGGGAGACATGAGATACGGGGGAAGAATCCAACAGAGAGGGAGAAAATTGATAGAGGAGGGGAACCAGATAGGTGAAGTCAAAGAGGAGAAGATGAGGGCACCAAGTTGAGACCAGATCTGAAACAGTCTGTTTCCCTATGTCCCTAAAAAATTGTAGACAGAACAGTTATGATACATGTCTGAGTGAAGACATTAAAAGTTGGACTGAATATTTTGAATTGAGAAAAGTTGTAGGATTTTGTACAACTCTAAAAATTAAAGATTGAAGATAATATCTCTTGCATTAATATGGGCTTATCAGGTTTATCCTGAGTTTAATTTAAATAAGAAAAGTAAAATAATGTATATTTAGTAACCAGCTTTGGTAAACAGTCCATGTTTTGTGCATTTATAGTATAATTATACAAATAATATATAGAGAATAAATATTTTATTATCATATAATATATAATCAATATGGTCTGGATATAGAAAATGATAGACCATTCATTGATTATATGTGTACAAAAACACACATATAAATAAATGACATCTCTTAGTAATGGTATTAGGAAGTTAAACTCATTCTTTCTACTATTTTACATATAATTGCTACTTCAATTTATGTGTTCAGTGAATTTGGGAAGATAGTCCATGTTATGAAAGCAGGCACACATATTTTTTTCTCAAAGGTAGACAACTGTATTTTCACACTAGCATTTTTATGCCAGTTTAATATTTTACTTAAAACATGTCAGAATATGGATAGATGGGATCAATTTTTAGAAAGATTACCAGAATTTTTACAGTCTAATATATTTCTAATTTTACAAAAACTAATTTGAATGATCATAAATTTATTCCAATGATATCAACATTTCCATTTTTGGAACGTATCATTTTATTTTATTTTTATTTTTTTATTTTTATTTTTATTTTTTTTGCGGTACTGGGGATTGAACTCAGGGGCATTCTATCTCTGAGCTACACCCCCAGCCCTACTTTTTTTTTATTCTTTATTTTGAAACAGGGTCTCACTAAGTTGCGGAGTGCCTCACTAGGTAGCTGAGGCTGGCGGCGAACCCTGATCCTCCGATCTCAGCCTCCCGAATGCTGGGATTACAAGCGTGCGCCACCACGCCTGGCTCTGGAATGTATCATTTTAAATTGCCTCCAAGATCTTCAATATAGTACTTTAAATATAAAATATAAAAATATTTTTATTAGATGCAAATACAAATAACTGTTAGAATTGGGTCTGCTTAAAAATGATATCAATTAGGATAATATATTAATTATTATTTTACTTAATGTTTGGTATAGCTTTAAAGTGACAATTTTGTTTTCTTTTTTTTTTTTTTTTTTTTGCGGTACTGGGGATTGAACTCAGGAGCATTCTACCTACGAGCTATACCCCCAGCCCTATTTTTTATTCTTTATTTTGAAACTGAGTCTCACTAAGTTGCTGAGTGCCTCACTAGGTAGCTGAGGCTGGCCGCGAACCCGGATCCTCCGGTCTCAGCCTCCCGAATGCTGGGATTACAAGCGTGCGCCACCATGCCCGGCTGACAATTTTGTTTTCTTATTGTGCAGTATCTATTTTTTGTAAGGCAATTATAATGAAAAGTTTAAAAATTATTCGGAACAATCATTTCAATGTAACAACCATTTCAAATAAATAATTTCTTATTAATTATTCTCTATTAATATAAACTTGAGTGCTTCAATTTCTTTATTATTATGTTAAAAGTGACTTCCTTACCACCTAGCCACCGTGAATTTTGTCCTCTCTTAATTTGGGAAGAATATAATATGTATTTGATTTTTAAAAAATTTATCTAAATACATTATAATTTGAAAGTACAATGCACCAAAAAGTATAAGAAGTAAATTTATTGAAGTTGAAAAAATTTCTTATTAATGTCAGAACATCAAAATGACCTAGCCAATACTAAACTGATAGTTTTATTCTTAAAGAAAAAATGGCACTCATCATACTTATGCAATCAAATAGAAGGTTGAAGTACAGAGCGGAACATGTCTAAGAAAAATTATTAGGAGGTTATGGCTGCCTGTTTTGCTCCCCAGACTTTTAACATACACCATCATATTCTCAGTTGTTCATACTGGTCTTCTTAACCTCATTTGCATGAGCAATGCTGTGCAGTCAACAATGAAATTGCCCCAAGAACACTTCTCTTATTCCAGTCAAGGCATTTTTACTTTGCCAAATGAGAAAGCAGACATTTTACAGATTTGAGGCACTCCCAATAAATTAAATATATTAACAGGATTACCTGCTAGAGAATTTAGTTCTCAGAAAGTACTTACCTGTAAATCCTGGGACACACTTGCAAAAGAAATACCCACATAAATGTATACTGGTGGCTCCATTTTTGCAGGACACAGGTTTACAATCCTCAGTTTCTACATCACAGATGTTTCTTTCACATCTTTGCAGACAGCTCCAGTGATAGTTGTGCAAATAGGGGAGGCAGAGGCCATGCACTGGTGAACTATGGTTTCCTGAGAAATATCCAATGCTGACATTACAGACCCTGCCAGGGTAGCCAGCAGAACATATGCATCTGAAAAAAGCAAAATGAAAATCCCAATTAGCCATATATTTTACTAGGATAAGTACTTAATTTGCATATTTATTTACATAAAGGAAGAATTGTTTAATAAAAATATTTTGAGGTGAATTTTAAAATTGTTCTGATAGGAAGTATTCATTATTGGCAAAACAATTATTGTTCAAACTAAATTTGTCACTTGATACAATTATTTATTTACAATAGAGCAAAAAGGTAAAGCTGAATATTCTTTAGATTATTTCTCAAAGCCAAATTATTTTGCATGTTTAAATATCTAGACCCTAGAATTCAATTCATAGATTCATTATTTTACATCTTAAATATATAAATTATAATGGATTTGAAAATATTGGCATTTCCTTTAATAATATACACAAAAATTAATTAGTACAGTAATTTCAACCTATTCAATATATGTTTAGTGTTTTGGTACTGTTTCCTCTGATTGAATATAATTTTGAAAAATAATTTAAATTCATAAGCATGTATTTGAAATATTTTCAGGTTTATTATTAAAATCTTACCACAAAGCAAGAATACTTTAAGTTAGACAAAGAGAGGCTTTGAATATTCTCCTTCATTTATTACACAAATACACAAACATGCCCACACACATACATTTTTAATAACTAATGTATTCAACTATACATGGTACAAGTTTTCTTGATCCTCTCTTGGGCCACTATCAAGTGATACAGATTATGAGGTACAATTTTAAAACAGATATACATTAAATAATATACCCATATGTATTTCTTTGAATGATGTATATATACATACATAAATTGAAAAAGGAAGTATTGAGGTAAGAAAAAAAAACCTAAATCATTGTGATAATATTAGATCCAAAGTAAATTATTGTGATTTTCAAGAATCTTACCAAGTATTAAAAAAGCACTTAAAATAATCATATATGAATGTCAATGAGTGGAGATGAACAATATCAAATCACTTTGCTTGTTATTACTAATGTAAATTAACCCAATGAATCAAAGTCATTAAACCTATAAATCTGTATGATGATAACTGTTTGGAGCTAACCAAAATATTAAAGGTCAATTAGTTCAAAGTCCTGGAAACATAACCTTGGTTCTAATTGTATTCTAACTTTATTGATAAATAAGTTTTTGTGTGCCCTGGTTTTCTCATTTGTAAAATTTCTAACTGTACGTGTATTTCAGAGGAGTGTGAAATGTATTTATTACTGGGCCAATGGCCCCTTGACTTCCTCTGTAAATGCCCTTGCAAAAGAATTACCTAAAATAAAGTTATCAAACATGTTACTTTTATTTATTAACCCTGCAAAGGGAAAAAGAAAAACTGGGTAAACTTGAAACACGTGTCTCATGGCATTTAAGTTTGTCTGTTCCTGGCCCTTTTCAGCTATTTGTGAATTAATTAATAGTGCCCTTTCATTTTCATAAGTGCTTGTGTTGGGGTAAAATTATATGTTGCCCTACACATAAAGTTAAGATTATGATGTAGTCATGGGTATCAACTATACTAGTTTTAGTCATAGTGCATTTGTTATTCTATAAGAATAAAAATAAATAAAAACACATCTTAAAAGGTCCAAAACCAAAACATCTTTCCTAAATGGACATATAGCTTCTGTAAGAGTATGAAGGTCTTTTACTACAGCCTTTGGATGTCTTCTCCAAAACTCTTGTTGAAATTTAGTTGCCATGATGAGATAGATCTTTTTAAAATGTTTATTTGATAATACCATAGGTGTTATAGTATTTTTTTATCAGTGCATTGTAATCATACATCTTAATGAGGTACAAGCTGGTAGAGGCATACATACATGCATCTCTCATTTAGCCCTTCCCCAATTCCCACTCCATTCCCTCCCCCCTTGCCCCTTCTCATGTTCAGCTTAGTGATTGACTTTGATATGTTTATGAATGTACATCATATGCATTAGGGTGTTTCCCTCCACCCCTTCCCCCATCACCTTCAGTTAGGTCTCCTTCTTTGCACATCTAAGGATTCTCCTTCTTCATCTAGAGTCTCTCCTATGACCCACTTTATCCCTAGCTTCTGCGTATTAGGGAGAACATTTGATTTTTTGCTTTTTGTAACTGACTAATCTCACTTAGCATAATGTTTTCCAGTTCCATTCATTTCCCTGCAAATTATATGATTTTGTTCTTTTTTTTTGGCTGAGTAAAATTCAACTGTGTACATATCCTATAGTCTTGTAATCCATTCACCTGTTGATGGACATATTGACTAGTTCTTTAAGAAATTATTAGCATGAGGGTTCTGCCACATTTAATGGACTGATGTCATCATCCTGGAAATAATTGAGCAATCTGTAGAGTAGGTATGTCCCAAGACTTCTCTCGCCCTCTGTCTCACTGGTGCTTTGGCCATGTCATGGTGCAATAACAAGACCATCACCAGATGTACTACATCAGTCTTAGACATTACAGCCTCCAAAGGTGAGCCAAATAAGCTTCTATTGTTTATAGTTCACCCAGTGTAAATTTACAGTGTAAAACATCAGTGTGGTGTTCTATAGATGTAGGAAACTGATTAATGGATGATATTAAATTTCTCCTACATCGATAGTCGTAAGTATATATTGGTAAAATAAAAATAGCAAAGACTTTCAGAATTAGACAAGTCAATTCTATATACACATGCAAAGCTCAATTTAAGGATTCTGAGAATTTTTTTTTTAATTGAGAGTAATAGATGAGCACAGTAGTGCATACCTGTAATCTCATTTACTGGGGAGGCTGAAGCAAGAAGATTGCATGTTGGAGTCCAGCCTCAACAACTTATCAAGTCCTGGTCTCAACCCCCCCCCCAAAAAAAAATTAAAAGTCTGGAGATATAACTCAGTGGTAGAGCACTGTTGAGTTTCATTTTCAGTACCATAAAAAGGCATTTGGAAGTGCTAACCTAATTAGTGATATAACAACTAAAGCAGTATTAATAACTGAGTTTCTCAGTTATCTATCATCTGCTTGTAGTTAAGTCTCTAAAAACCTACACAGATTATGAAAAATAATCAAATTTAAAGTTTGAATGTTTAGAAAGCTAAAAAATGTATTTATGAGAAATTAGAGTATATAGCACATAAAAAAACTTTGATTTGATCCCATTTTTCTCTGTAGAAACTGAGTTTTGTCACACTGTATTGAACAGGGGTAGAAAATGGTAAATGCAAAAATTGTGTTTTATATAAAAAATACTAATGATGAATGAACTAATACTAATACTAATGATAGAAGTGGTTAGACATTTTCATTTAATCAGATAATTAGCATGGATATTGCAACCACAGAGACAGATAATAGTTTTATATTAGAAATTAGAAAGTAAAATGATATAAATTTTCCAATATGGTTTTAAAAATTCTAGCAAACTAAAGCAAATAAAATATTTATTGAACATGAAATTTTAACTCCTGAAAAAATCTAATGATTATTAAAAGTAGTTGGCCTCAATATGTAAAATAAAGCACAGGTCTAGGCTTAAATATTTATAAAATATTTTATATAGAGAATAATGTATCAGAAATTGTGTCAACTATAGAAACTTTCCTCTGCATAAAACTGTTCTGCTGTTGGAAAATTTATAACATTCATTTTTCACCCCTCACCTGTTAAATACTTGCTCTTCTGGCCAATTATTATAAATATTGGAAATGGCCAATATGCCTCCCCAAAGCTTAGCTTTCCCTTTAAAAAATTATTATCCTAAAATATATTTATCCAATTTACAAAGTTACTACTTTTTAGCCAACCATGTAATATGTCAAGCATCCTGTCATCATAATCAATACTGTTCAAGTTAATGCTGTTAGACAGGTGTGTTTGGATAGTGAGTGCTAAGACAAATGACTTTTAAATCAAAAGTTACTCAGTGACAAGTATATCAATGTGCTGATAAAATATGAAAATCATAGTGGTCTCCTGATATTACTGATAATTTTTAAACATTAAACAAATTCAAATAACTTTTTCGCTTTGAGAAAATTTGACTAAAGGGCCTCATAATATTTTACATTGTAATATATAAATGTTCAGAATTGTACTTAAATTTGAAACAATACTATGAAAAAAAAGCAGAAACCTATTAGATGAGTCTATAAATTGAAAATATGGTATTTTTAGATGTTGTGATTAAGAGATTTTGTCATTTAGATTTTTAATAAGTAAATTTATTCTAAGAGTAAAAATACTGACATTACTTGTCACTCTGAATCCTAACATGATATTCCATATGTCTTATATACAGTTAATGTTCTATCAATACTGCTTGACTAAAAAATCATTAAATGCATTTTAGAATTGTGAGTTATTTTCAAGAGAAAGGTCATCTTATAGATACTGCATAAACAGCTTCATGAAATTCAAAGTCTTAAAAATAATTTGAAAAGCAATGTAAAAAATAAAATGCTATTTAGATATTATGAAGTAAAATAAAAATCTGGCCCAGGTAGCACAAAATCATATAACATACATAAAATACTTTTATTGTTTGAAATATGAAATTTATGCATGAAAAGCCATAGAACATGACTCTATAATTTAGGCAAACCTTGATTTAAATGCATTACTTTTGTATTGGTTTGCACCCAACAGGGAAAAAAAAAAACATGGGAGATAATTGTATATACATGAGCTCAGCTTCAACTCGAACAATAGTTGAAAATTAATTATACAAAAGTGCATTTAATGAAGCTTATTATAATTAATCTTGGCATGCATACTGCTGATATAATAATATCTGCTTTTAAGTTAGTTAAATGAATTAATCAGTGACCTTTAAATTTTATAGTAAAATATAAGGAAGCAAGGTTATTTGGTTTTCCAGGGCATGATAAGGAGAAAAAAGAAATCAGTGCATGAAAATCTAATACACCAAAGAACTCAGCCAATAGAGAAAACATGGCTTAGTGGAATCTAGACTATACAAGAACAAATACACACAGATATACATATGCATACACATATATAATAAGTCTCCTTTATATGGAACCTGGTTTCTGTTTTTGTTTATCTTTTTTTCAGGGGAGGGGAGTGAAGGTAAAATAAAAGCACTTAAAACTTTTGCTTGGTAGATAGACAAATTACATGGTATAGCCAAAATGAAATATAAACAGAAAAGAAGCAAGTCAATTTAATTAAAAATTTTAGCTAGTCATGGTAGCACATGCCTGTAATCCCAGTACTTGGAAGACTGAGACAAGAGGATCACAGGTTCCAGAACAACCTCAACAACTTAGTGAGACATTCAGCAACCTAGCAAGACCTGTTAAAAAGAGAGAGAAAGAAAAGAGTTGGTGGTATAGCTCAGAGGTAGAAGACCCCAAGATTTCAATCCCCAGTACCATATACACATAAAAATGCTTTTTATATATGACAGTAGCCACAATAGTCAGGAATAACTAATTATTGGAATTATTAAAATTTTTAGTTCAGAGACGACTTCTTAAGAAAACCTCAATTGAAATGTATTTCTGTGGTAAATTATCATAAAGGACAAATCTCCTGACATTACAGAAAGAGATTTTGAAACTATACCTGATTTCTCATGAACTTTTAGATTTTACACTTGGAAATAGAACCTTGGTTTTAACTGAAAAAATAGTGCTTTGGTTATATTTAGTATGACATACAAAATGTGAAGCTTCTAAAATAGCCTATAAAGGAAGCAAGTTTAAAGTTTTCAGAAAGAAAGCCAGAAAATACATTGCTATAGCACATACGATTTGTATGTTCAGAAAGTGAAAATAATAAATAGCTTAGCATTTAAAATAGATCGTTGCTTTCCTAAATGAGATAGAACATATGAAATCTGTTCTAGAGAGAATATAGATTTACCTAGGTGACAATTACCTGGGGACACTTTTGATAAATATTTGGTGATTGTATGAATTGACATTTTTTAAATTTTTTTTTTATTTTTAAAAAAATGTTTTACTTATAGGGGTTTTACTTTTTTTTTCATTTTTTATTTTTTTATTTTTTTTAGCATGGATTTTTATACATTTCTTGGGTACAACAGGGTTAATCACACATCTTTGTTGGGTACAAGCTAGTACTGGTAAAGACATCCATGCACACATTTCTCATTAACCCTTCCTCAATTTCCACCCCGCTCCCTCTTTCTCCCTCCTTCTCCAGGTCAGTTTAATGATTGACTTTGATGTGATCTTGAAAGTACATCATGCTCATTAGGGTGTCCCCCCTCCTCCCATTACCTTCCATTAAGTCAAATTCTTTGTTCACCTAAGAATTCTCCTTCATCTGGAGTCCCTCTTATGTCCCATTTTCTCCCTAGCTTCCAAATATTAGGGAGAGCATTTGATTTTTAACTTTTTGTGACTGACTAATCTCACTTAACATAATTTTTTCCAGTTTCATCCATTTCCTTGCAAATAACATGATTTTGTTCTTCTTTATGGCTGAGGAATATTCCATTGTGTACATATCCCATAGTTTTGTAATCCATTCATCTGTTGTTGGACATCTTGGCTGGTTCCATAGTTTGGCAATTGTAAACTGTGCAGCTATAAACATAGATACACATGCGTTGGTCTGATAGTTTGGTTTCCTTTCTTTTGGGTAGATACCCAGTAGAGGGATCGCTGGATCATATGGTAGGATCATTCC
>PVLC010034703.1:0-16752 GCA_004027655.1 Graphiurus murinus | reverse complement strand
GGACCAGACATCACATCATCCTCATTTTTTTTTTTCCTGAAGAACAAGTGATTCTGATGGATTTAGTTCTTTGTTAGCACATCAAGTAAAATTGTCTATGGATCATACATTTTTCAGATTGTGCGACTATTGTTCTCCATGTGGCAAGAGAAAAAAATATGAAAGTGTGAGTAAAGGAGAAATCAAGAATTTCCATGCCACTTGTCATCTTTCCTCTTGATCAATATAAATGATCAAGAATTTTTTGACCCACACATAAAGAAAAAGGTGTGTTGGCATAACATAACATCTTTTGCCAACTCAGAAAGTTCTCTCTATAAATGCAGTAAAAAAGAAATCCATTTCATACTGAGAAAGCATTAAACCAGAATGTGATGCAAATCACAATCTGCCCTTTGCAGAGACAGAAAGAATCTCACCACTGTAAATAGCCAAGTAGTGCAACACATTACATTCATGTTCTTAACATAAATAATAACTAGTTTTCAAGGAAGAGGACTTTGTTGTACCTTTTATCATATGTAGCTTACTTTAAATTTACTTGATAATTGGTTAATTGATAATTTGTTAGTAATCCATTCCTTACACAAAGGAAAACGAAATTTTCATACCCTTAACTGATCTTCTCTACAACTAGGGAAATAGTTCTTATTTTAATTTTCACTTTGAATGCAAGGAAATTGAGGCTCAAACAGTTTAATTAATTTGTCCAAATTTATACTCTACATGAGAGGTTGAAACTACAACTTCATTCTAAATCTTATGCATATTACACTTCCCAACAGCAACTTAATTCATTAATACTGTTGCCCAAGGAGATCATAAAGTGGGGGCTACAATCAGAACCAGTGGGGTCTTCGGTATACATGAAGGAAAAAAAATTTGCATGTGCCAGTCAGCACGACAGAGATTTTATTTAGGAAAATAAGATACATTCTCAAGGGAGAATATGGGCTATCTCAAGAGACAGACACTTAGGGCCAAGAAAATGTGTTAATCAGGGTCCTCTAGAGGACCACAACCAATAGGATATGTATACATAGGACTATTAAAGGGGATTTATTACATAATCAGAAGCCAGATAGTCCCACGATGACTATATGTAAGACTGAGAGCAAGAGGAACCAGTAGATGCTTAGTCCATGAAGCTGGAGTCTCAGAACATGATGTACCAATGATGAAGACTCTCATAAACAACCAAATAAAATAAAGTTATGTTGTATTTGATGAAAATTAAAATATTTTTGTGCATCATATGACACTCTCGGGAATGTAAAAAGACCACAAAATTATACCACTTTACACATGCTGAAATGGCTGTAACTAAGAAATTGAAAAGAAAAAATTTGAGAGATATTCTGGAGAAATAGGAGTCCTAATACCTTACTTATAGAATGCAAAGATGCAGCAGTATGGAAAAACATTGAGTGTTCCTCAAAAAGTTGAACAGAATTACCATATCACCCAGTTATTTCATTTCTTATACATAGGAGAATTGGAGTCATATTTTCAAACAAAACTTCTACATAAATGTTCAAAGCAGTATTATTCAGAATTGTCAAATGGTGAAAAGAACACATTAGTTATGAAATGCATGAATGAAATTAGGCATACACATAAAATAGAATATTATTCATTCATAAAGCAGAATGGAATACTTATATACATTACAATACTCTTCACCTTACCTCAAACCTCTTGCATACTAGATAAGTCCTCTACCACTAAGCTATATTTCTGATTCCTGGGAGAAGTCCCTGTGTAAGGAGGTTTGATCTTCTACCCATGGATGGGGCTCCCTGTGGTTGACTTTACCTGCAGTGTGACAAATGCTGTTATTTCTTGGTTAACCTTCATTCTTTTCTCTTTAGGTCAAGGTTGTCAATGATCCACTCTGTGGCCTGTCCTTTAGTGTTTTTCCATTCCCTATGGTTTCTCTTAACTTTGGGAATCCTCTTTAAATATTTTTCTGAAGCCTATTACTATATACAAATGTTGAGAAAAAGGTGGTGGCAGGAGTTATTCCAAAGATTGCATGTCTTATCTGTAAGAGATAAAATTGCTATTCAGAAGCATTATATTGCAATAGTATGGCTTCTTTAGTGATATGAATTCTGGAATTGTATGCAAGTCCTGACGAACTATATTGTGTGATATTTGGAAAAATAGCTTCTCTGAGACTGGTTGCCTCACCTGTATAACAATTATTGTGGAATTTGTTGTGTGCCAGTACATGCTCAAATTCTTAGCATAGACACTGGCCACGTGGTAAGAATTTTACATTGGCAATCATAGTTTCCAAGGGTGACATAATTTATCCACATGTGTTACAAATACTATTTTAAAGCAATTTCTTTTTCACAAATATGACCTCTTAGCCAGATATGGTAGTCTACTCTTGTAATCTCAGTTCTTTGGAGCTTGAGACAGGAGGATTGTAGGTTTCAGTCCAGCCTCCACAACTTATGGAATACCTGTTGTAAAATAAAATATTACAAAATGGCTGAGGGTGTAGCTCAGAGGTACAATGCCCCTGGGTTCAATCCATAATACAAAAAAAAGATTATTTATAAAATTTAGTTTATAAAAAGCTCACATTACTAAAAAATTAATATTTTACTTCATCTTATATCTCTAGAGAGATTCTCAATGCAACATTCACAGACTAAATTTAAGAAAAATGTGTCTTTAAATCAATGGCTAAGAAGTATTCACTGAATTAATGTAAGCTACTTTACTGGGAAGTTGTTTTTACATAGCAACTTTTAATGGTTGAAACTATCTTACAATTTTTAAAACTTTACAATGCTATGATTATTGTTATACAATATTCACCCATTATTTTATTTTTAACAAAGAAATGGAAAACTAAATTATTCAAGTTAAAGTTTCTAGCCAGAGTTGGTGGTGAACACCTGTAATTCCAGTACTTGGGAGGCTGAGACAGGAAGATCACAGGTTCAAGACTATCCTCAGCAATTTAGAGAGACTCTCAATAACCTAGGGAGACAATCTTTTTAAACAAAAAATATGGTCTGGGGGTATAGCTCAAAGTTAGAATGCCTCTGGGTTCAATCATCAATAGCTCCCACATACATACATCAAATAAAATTTAGTTTTAAAATGAAAACATAAGTTAAATGAAATTAATCAGAAATATAGCTAATATTGCACATTTTCATCATAACTAGAGAACATGCATAGGCAAGCATCAATGTGTTATGTTCTCATAATTTCTCCTAATACATGACAGAATTTCTCAAAACCATCCATCATTCAAAGCAAAAGGATAGGTTATTTTGGAAGAACATAGGTCAGAAAATTTTCAAGAACTACCAACAGTTTTATTCTTTATGGTTTAAAGCTATTCCTTCTGAAAATACATGGGCTTAAATAATTTAGAATCTGCAGACTTTTTTACAGTACATATTTAAGACACTTTATGGGCTATTTCCCTAAACAGCTTGTTAAGAATTAACATTGAACATTCAGTTCCTCAGGCTATTTTTTAATTGTTTCTTAAATTTTTTCTTCTATTTTTTATTTTAAAGAGTCAAAAGAGCATTAAAGCTGAGGAATATAGCAAACTGACATAAGATACATCAGAGGATTCACAAGATCTGAGTCTTAATTCTGATTCACTGACTTGGGAAAATATTTTTTTAAATGTGCTTTTATTGGTACATTATAGTCTCACATCATAATGTAAATCATGTTAACAATGACATACATACACACAACACTTGGTGCACCCCTGCCTCCCCATCTCTCTCCTTCCCAATACAGAATACTGAGATGGACATTGGTATTTTCACATGTGTACACATAATCAATGGTAGTATTTCCATTAATGATCCTCAGTCTTCCTTTTCCCTTCCCTTAGACCACTTCTCTAGTCCCAGTGAAGTTTCTCCTGCATTATCTGGAGTCTCACTAGTCTCCCAGTTACTCCCTAGCTTGCACATATTAGAGAAAATATATGACCCTTTACTTTCTGTGACTGGCTAGAAAATGTGTATTTCAAAAGTCACTCCACCTCTCTGAGAGACTTATTTTCCTTGTGTAATAACGTTAGAAGCAGATGAATGCTTATGTCTTATTTTATCTATCATTTAGAGCTAAATAGAAAATTTATATGTGGATTAATTTGCTAATTATGTAATTATTAAAAATTATATCATGCCTACCAAGATCAGATTACTAATGTTTTCTCATGAGCAAAATCCTACATTTCAAGGGCAACTCTCTTAAGGGATTTTTCAAATATTTGTCTTTGTTGGGAGTAACAATAAATGCTAATTTGGAGGATATTTAAGAAATTAGCTGTGTGTGTGTGTGTGTGTGTGTGTGTGTGTGTGTGTGTGTGTTACTGTCGATTGAACCCCGGGTCATTCTACCTCTGAACTACAGCCCCAACACTTTTAATTTTATTTTGAAACAGGGTCTTCCTGAGTTGCTAAGACTGGTTTAGAATTTGTGATTCTCCTGTTTCAGCCTCCCAAGTATTAGGATTACAGGGATGTGCCACCACGTCCTGCTAGGAAATTAGCTCCATTTAAAGAGAAAATAGCATAGCTTATATTTCCTTTAGACATATGCAAAGTTTTCTGTTTCTTTCTAATTCCATATAATTGAATAAATATTTATTATAAAGTCTAAAAAGAATTAGAGAGTGCTATAGTTTGGATCTCATTTGCCAGCCCTTAACCCTTTTGGAAGTTCCTGAAACCTCTGAGGGTGGGGCCAGGAGACAGGTCACTGGAGACATTAGTTTGGGGGGGGGGATATTGAGACCTCCAGCTGTGAATTGACACCTTTGAAACAGCCAAAATCAACCTCTGTTCACTTTAAGTTGATATCTAAGGTATTTTATTAAAATAACAGATAACTGATTAACATGAGGAAAGGAGAAAGGACTCTAATAATCTAATAAAGGAAAAATAGAATTGCTGTTCATTAAAATGTTTAAGTTATGGGTTAGCATTTATGTAATAATATATTATAAATAAAATGTTAAAAGCATAAAAATATTGTGTACCATATAAAAAATGAATAATATAACTTGAGTTAGTGAAAACATTTTTTAGGTTAGTGAAATCTCAGAGAAAGAGGAGTGGAGAAAAATGAATCGAGGAAAGAAAAAGCCAAAACAAAGGCTGCATTTCTAGACTCCAACCACATGACCATCACTGCTAGTTGTTGAGTATAAGGGATATTTCCTGAGAGAATCACTCTGCTACAGAATATTTCTGTTTCCTCTTTCCCACTGGCCAAGCTCACTCTGAAGATCTCCTTAGACCCAGAATTCTAGGTTTTGCTGTTCAGTCTTAATGGGTCCACTTTTCTTTTGGAAAGCTGATCTCAAATGAGTAGAGGCAGCCTCCCAGAGGTCCAGAGTGTTATGCATCACAGATGCTATAGGAAACCCCTAATGAAAGGCAACTTAGCTGAAGACTTGAGGTGAACTATTACCTATGCAAATTAATAAACACCATGGCAGATCAGTAGCTCCAGCCTGAGGAATCTACCTGCCAAGTAGGTAGATTACTGTTAGGACAAGGATCTCATCACAAGACACCATCAGAGCTCAAGGGACATTCCTTTGAAGAAGATCAAGTGTACCAGAAAGTCAATGCCATATAATCTTCTTGGAAGTTCTTCACATGAATAAAGAAGAAAGTAATGGCTGAGCAAACCTGCTGAGTTGTATGAACTGGGATCAACACTTGGGCTTGTAATTCCCCATTTCTGTACTTCGACTTGAAATTGGAACATTTCTGTTAGCCAGCATGCATTCTAATCTAAGCATTCTCTGAAGATTGGTGGTTTTCTCTGAATCAAACCAGAAAATGCAAATCAGTCTTCAAGGAGGTTATTTGTAACAGGAAAGAATGACTGTCTTTGATAGGAAAGTGAATTCACTGCAGGCAATAGTGCCTGAAATATTTTTTCAGGTTGTAAGGGTCAGTATAATGACATAATTTCTACCAATTAGCTTTTATGCAATCCTCAGGTAGCCCATAATAAGGATTTAAAAAGAAATGAAATCTAAAAATGAATTTTAAATGGGAAAATGGTTTGTCTTGTCTCTAAAAAGATAATGTCAAGAAGAAGAAAAAAGCTAACAACTGTCTCTCTTAAACTGATTTTGATATAATTACAGAACCAGAGGATTAGTTCTTAGAACTGTCAAAACTGTATCTTTCAAAGAATTGGATCTTTTCTGAGAGAGAAAAGAGGTCATCAAAACCTTACTGAGCAATGTTAAAAAATAACTTGTTTGTCCTCATGAAACTGCGAAGAAAGACAAACCATGAAACTTATGTCTGTTTTTCTTCTTTCTTTATTAGTATTCAACCTTATCTCCATGACATCCTTAAGATTTATTGTCATTAGACACCTGCAGTCTGCCTGAGTAATTCAGGAGACATTCTTTTGGAATAGAAGGAAAGATATTTCAATAGATCCAGTAAATTTTATCTTTATTTTAAGAGAAATATTTTAGTGACACATAGAAAGTACTTCAGTATTGCTTTGAAGAATGAATTTTGATTTATATTATAATCCAGAAATGCAAACACTTCCTAAATATGAACTAAACTTAATTGACAGCATAATTTTGTTAATAAGCTTTGTGGCTAAGGCTGCAATTTGTCTTTTGATTTCCATTCTCTTCTCTTCTCTTTAGTTACAGAGCTCTTAAACATTAGCAAGACACATGATCATCCGAATGGAGATCACATTCACTAGCCTTTGCAGGTATGTGTAGCTTTACTAAGTCCAGGGCATGAACTGTGCATAGAAGTCTGTGCACACCTTCCAGATCTTATCCTTACAGAAATGGAGAATACCTTACCACTTTCCCTCTTCCATCTGACTGAAATGAAGTTAAAATGGTAAGCCATTTTAGGAAATGTAGGCTGTAGAAATGTAGAAAAGTTCACCAACTATTCTATGCATTCCCAACATATCTCAGTCCCATGCACTTTCCAGCTGCACAGTATAAAGGCCAGATGTAAATCTGCTGTGATAACCAGAGAGATTTCAGATTGCATTTAATGGTCTAATAAGGTGGCATAATTTCCATCACTATAAGTGCTGAGTTGATTTTCTGGTGTGGGGTTTATTTTAGTGATGATATGCTACAAAACATATAGAAAACAAACTTCTTGTATTAAGCTTCTTGGCTATAAGGGTTACTTTGTTAATGCAAAATAGCTTATCCTAATGAAAGTATAAATGCAACATCCTAGAACAGGAAGACACAAAGGCTGAAGGAATCTGTGGAGCTTCTGTATTGGTTTAGGATCACTTATATCATACAATAAATAAATGTCTTTTTCATTTCAACTCACATTGATGGTCTTATATGCATGAACTTCCACACTACCCCAAGAATCATTTATCAATTTTGAATTTAAGTTTTTTGATATTCACATTTTTCTAAAGTAAGAATTATGACTCTACAAAATAAAATACATTAAAAGTATTTATTAGGACTTTAAAACAATACTATTTTAAAATCTCCTTTGGATGATAGTTGTAAAAAGATTCTTTTCCAAAAATATTATTTATTGTTTATTTTTGAGGTACTGGGGATTGAACCCAGCAGCGTTCTACCTCTGAGCTATACCCCCAGTCCTATTTTTTTTAATTCTTTATTTCTCAAACAGGATCTCACTAAGTTTCAGAGAGCCTCACTAAGTAGCTGAGGCTGGCCGCAAACCTGGATCCTCTCATCTCAGCCTCCCAAGTACTGGGATTACAAGCATGTGCCACCATGTTCAGCAAGAATATCATATTTAAAAAATAAATATATATATTATGTATTCTCAATTTTGTATTAACTCATTCATACATTAATAAACATTTATTGAACTGTTACTGTGTCCTGGAAATTATATTCAATAATGCATTCATATTATTTACTCTTCACAGCTCTGAGAATTAGACACTATAATTACAAAACTATGGGATATGTACACAATGGAATTTTGCTCAGCCATAAAGAAGAACAAAATTATGTTGTTTGCAGGGAAATTGATGGGATTGTAGAACATTATTCTGAGATTAGTCAGCCACAAAAAGTTGAAAGTTAGATATTCTCTCTAATATGCAGAAGATAGGGAGAAAATGTGGCATTGAAGGAACTCCAAACAAAGAAGGAAGAAACTTTAGATGAGTAAGAAGGTAACTAAATGAGTGATGTGTGCATGTATGCCTCTACCAGCCTGTGCCTCATCAAGATGCATGATTACGATGCACCAATAAATTAAAAACAACAACAACAAAAACCACTAAGGTATACTGTGGAAACTGACCTTCTGGAAAACACATAAACAATAAATAGACAAGTCAAGATTTAAAACACTTTTGTAGTGAGTCGAAAGCCCACTTGCTGGCCAACAAGAGTATGTTTGCATTTGAGGTGAGTTAAATGCACATGCAATTTAAAAACATACTTCATCCTATTTTTCTCTATATTCCTTGTCTTTCTAGCCCTTCTCCTTCTCTCTCCTTTTCCTTCTATCCTTTGTTTTTGTTCTTTTTATAATGTTTTGTTCTTCTTTGAAGAGTAGACTGCACACTGAATTGAAGTTTTGAAATCCCTAGGATTGCTGTGTTTGTCTTTCACTATATGGCAATAGATCTGTATATAAATCATGAGCTCCCTTTACTTGCATGAAAATCTCCCATGACTTCTGTAGCCATAAACTCATACCTGGGAAATTACTTTTTGAAAACAACAAATTCATCCTGGAGGATTTTTGTACAGACAGGTCTGAGTGGGATCAATTTCCTTTTTATTGCCCCTTCCTCTTTATTCAGTAGAGATGCCTGGGCGGTTTTCTGTCGTGTCTCTGCATTGCAAGTAGCTTGATAGCCAGTCCCTTAGTGTGTTGTGAAAAGTCTGTGCTGCAGCTGGGGGCTTGTTTCTGGGTATGTTCACAGGTGGCTGTGAATCATATAGCAATATAAGAAGAAAACTATGCTAGAATTGCACACTTCTAATAAAATATAATTGTAATATGTTAATATAATAAAATAAGTGATAAGTGCTGGAGTTAAGAAATAAAAAGCATAATCTTGAAAAGAAATTTCAGGACTGAATAATAAAAAGAATAACTACAGAAGTTTAATATATGTATATATATATACACAAATATATGTATATAGACATATATGTATATATTCTGCTACCAGAATATATACATATTCCATATATACCATATATACCATATATATGTATATATTCTGGTAGCAGAAAAGAGAAAGGTAGAACTGAATTTAGACACAGAGAGGAAAGATAATGGGCTAGGAAAGTCTCTTAGGTGGACTTATAACTATTCTTGAATTTTAAAAAATAACAGTTGCCTAAGAAGATCAAAATAATAATATTAGCTTGGGATGTGTAAAATTTCTGATATTCAACCATTTTTCACTTATAACAATGACGATTTCACTTGATTTAAACTAATATGTTTTACATTGATCTAAGAGTTTTATGATTAACTTATGTAATTATCATAACAATCATAGGAGTCAAATGTTGCTGTTTGTTATGGTTTGGATCTAAAATCTCTCTCCAAACCTCTTACATATGTTAGGCAATGCAACATAGTTCAGCAGTGGGCCTTTTAAACAACAGTTAGATCCTGAGGTCTCTGCACTTATTGATGGATTGTTTCATTGATGACAACCTGTACTAATGGGAGGTGGGAGCTAATTGGAGGAAGTGGGTTACTGAGGGCATACTCTGGAAGGGTCTGTCTTATCCCTTCCCCTTCTCCCACTTCCTGGCTGCCAAGAGCTGAGCAACTTCCTTCGCCACACCCATCTGCCACAATGATCTGGCCCTCACATCAGGCCCAGAGTGATGCAACACACTGATCATAGACTGAACTTTTAAAACCTCAGTCAAAATAAACCTTTCCTCTTCTAAGTTGTTCTTGTCAAGTATTTTGGTCACAGGAATGAAAAGCTGCTAACACAGTGTTTAATAAAAGAAAATAGGCAGAGGAAATAGGCAGTATAAACCAGTGGATTTGCTACAACCAGTGAACTTGCTACATAATTTAAAATCAAATAATTTTTGAACACATAATATGAGTGTCAAATCTGGGTATAAATGAGTTAATTTTTATTTTTATAATAGCAACATAAGCCAGGCATGGTGGCACACACTTGTAATCCCAGCACATTCTCCAAAGTCAAAAGAACAATTGCGCTGAAAAGTCAAGATTCCTATCCTGGCCATCTGGCTTCAGGATACCTCCTCCTCATTAGAGTACTGATTCTCAATATAGAGAATGAGGACATCCCTGTCCTCTTTAAAAGTGAATGACTCTATTTGCATATACAAGTAATTCATAATACATGTCTAGCATTCATTCCAGGTTAGAGTTTTCTTTGTCATAGACAAAGGGAATGTTTAATTAAAGTGCTCATTCTGAGTTCTGTCTTAATGGCCACTGAATCACAACTTCGACAAAGTGAAATTGTGAGGGTGTTTAAAACTTCTAAAGTGTAAGCCGGGCGTGGTGGCACACGCTTGTAATCCCAGCATTCGGGAGGCTGAGACTGGAGGATCCGGGTTCGCGGCCAGCCTCAGCTACCTAGTGAGGCACTCCGCAACTTAGTGAGACTCGGTTTCAAAATAAAGAATAAAAATATAGGGCTGGGGGTATAGCTCGGAGGTAGAATGCCTCTGAGTTCAATCCCCAGTACCGCAAAAAAAAAAAACAAAAAAAAAACTTCTAAAGTATAAAGCAATATTGTACTAAATTCTTTTAGTGCTTTCCCTCAGATTTAAAATACCTATTTTGGAGGCTTAAAAATATGTTTAAATGCCACATAATATTAAATTGATGCGTGTGTGTGTGTGTGTAGAATCACAATCAGAACACTGATAATAATTTTTAAAATACCACACCAGCTCATTTACAGAACAACAACAACAACAAAAGTAAATTCTAGCTGGGCATGGTGGAGCACACCTGTAAGACCAATACTTGGGAGGATTTCAGGTTCAAGATCAGCCTTGGAAGCTTAGTGAGGCGCTCAGCAACCTAGGGAGACCCCATTTCAAAACAGAAAAATAAGAAAATTTCTGGGGCATAGCTTGGAGTTTGAATGTTGACTATGGGTTCAATTTCCAGTACCAAAAAAAGAAGATACATTAAGTCCTGATAAACCATTTATCAGGACAAATGGATTCCATTAACTACATTAAAGTTTATGACATTCTTATGCTGAGCAGTATAAACCAGTGGATTTGCTACAACCAGTGAACTTACTACATAATTTAAAATCAAATAATTTTGAACACATAATATGAGTGTCAAATTTGGGTATAATTGAGTTAATTTTTATTTTTATAATAGCAACATAAGCCAGGCATGGTGGCACACGCTTTTAATCCCAATACTTGGGAGGCTGAGACCGGAGGATCCGGGTTCGCAGCCAGCCTCAGCTACTTAGTGATGATGTAGGACAGAAGGAATAAAATTTAGGCAGAAAGGAGACATTGGGAGGGAAGGGAGAGATATAGTTTTAAAATATGGAGAGCTTTAGCTGACCCCACCCTATAGGGTGTGCTCAATCTTAGAAAAGTCTAAGTGGGCCACACCTTTTTAATCCCTTGAATCCCAGCCCCCACTGGAGACTCAGGGCAAAGGTCAGACCCATCTTGAAACACCCATCTTAACCTGAGGAAGAGGAGGGCCCACTTTGGACTGCCTACCTGTCGCCCACCAATACCTGGAAGAAGGAGGAGGTCCAGACCTCTTCTGTGCCCACCTCTCTTGAAAGCCTATAAAAGACGGACTTTTACCACGCCTTGGCCTCTTTGGAACTGGGAAACGCGTCTGGCCAGGAAGATGCCCGCTCACCTGTTTTTCTCCCCCTTCCCTTATTTTTCCTAAATAAATTCCTACTTTTTGTTCCTGACTGGCACGTGTTAAAATTCTTTTTTTTCACGGAAGCCAAGGACCCACGAGTGGGACCGGGTTATCCCACAACAGTGAGGCCCTCTGCAACTTAGTGAGACCCTGTTTCCAAATAAAGAAAAATAAATAGGGTTGGGGGTATAACTCAGAGATAGTATATCCCTGGGTTCCATCCCCAGTACTGAAAAAAAAAAATAGTAACATAAACCAACAATTATATGTAGTCAAAAGAAAATAATATATTTTAGCTAAATGCTAAGACAATAATCAGTTTGATTTTCTTAAAGCACCTCATACATTCAAAACATTCTAATGTAAATTACTCTGTTCACATATACATCCAAATTCTTATAAATTTCTAGCATTCATGCCAGCTTATTTCCCTCTTTGTTATAGACAAGGGGAATGTTTATTTATAGTGCCTATTCACAGAGTTCTGTTTTAATGGCCGCTGAATTATAACTTCGACAATGTGATACTGTGAGTATGTTTAAAACTTCTAAGCTATAAAGAAAAACAGTACTAAATTCTTTGAGTGTTTTTCCCTAGATTTAATGCATATGTTAAAT
This sequence comes from Graphiurus murinus, assembly GCA_004027655.1. NCBI lineage: Eukaryota > Metazoa > Chordata > Mammalia > Rodentia > Gliridae > Graphiurus > Graphiurus murinus. Next base: position 4,235 of record PVLC010034703.1, on the reverse strand, counting down.
ACATAAAAAGTGTACTAAAGATGCTTTACATCTAATTAGTCAAGAAATGACATCTTTTATTTTTTTCAGGTCTTTAAGAAATAAATATATATAGCTTAAAAACTAATTATAATGACTAGTATTTCATAAAGAAAGCCTAAAGAAATTTTTTGTATTTTATTCATTTACATGTGTTATAAGTCTACACAAAGTTAAGTAGGAAAATTCAGTAAAGGATACACACTTAATGCTCAGCCTCTGAAATAAAATATAGTATGGTATCAGAGCAAAAGTCACACTATAATATTGTGCTTTCTTATACTAGTAATATGTGGCTATTAATAGACTATAGGCATCTTACATTTAATATTTAGAAATAGAACAACAAAGGATTAGTAGTGAGACTATTTTAATTGTTTCCCTTATGTTATTTTCATCAATATTAGTTTGCGTTTGCTAAGGAGAATGGCTAGTTTACTCTACTTGGTATAGAAAATAATATATATTTTCTATGGCCCTGAAAATGTTAATATACATGTCTTTCTGGTCCTTACTGGATATATCATCAGTTCTTCATCAACTTACAGAATTTGTATGTAGTGTAAGCATACTTGCTTTTCTTAATTACTCTTTGGTATAGGCCCTCCACTCTTCTAAGATGGTAGAGATTGCTTAATTCCAGAAAACCTTTTAAGAAAATGAGTCCAAGACCAGGTTCAGACAACATTAAAAGAGGAAAGACTGCATATATTATGCCTTTTCACAGTTAACTCTTTGTTTGGCAATAAATACCTCAAGGTAAACAGTGAGAATGTTTCCCAGGTCCCGAACAACTTCCTCTTCCAATTTACTTTCTATCCTAGGGTTAATTTTCCAAAAATTATCTTCCAAAATTGTGAACAAAAAGGAAATCCTGGGCTAGGGTGGGTAAAGTTACATTCTTCTTAAACTAAGGGAATCTCCACCTCTCTTGGGTGGTTATCATGAATATGAAAGGGTCTTCCTCTGGCCACCTGAAAGGGTGGGTCCAATAAAATAGATTGAATTGGCTTAAGCTTATTCTTTGGTGTGGCAGCAGCACTGCCTTCAATGCTGCTAATCAATGCTCTGCTGTTCAACATATCAGCACATATGTATTAAGCCAGGAACTGGGTGTGGGTACTTGCTGAATGCTTCTATCAATAGGCCCACTGATTCAGATTATTTTTGTTTAGGTGGAGCAACCAGGTCACTGCTCTCACAGCTGTACCTGTCTCTCTCAAGGAAGGAAAATGTGCCACTCCGTGCTCCCTCAGGCTTAAAAAAAAAGCTGCTTTTCAGATATGTTTCTACCACTATGTTAAGCCTTTTATAACTCTTTATTTATTTATTTTTTTATTATAATTTTTTATTGTAGTAATTCGTGCAATACAGCATACATCTTTGTTAAGTACTAGTTGTTAACAACATATTTGCACACTATTCTCATTTGACCCCTTCCCCAATTCCCACCCCATTCCCTCCCCCTCCCTCCCCCTCAGGTTCACTTTAGTGAGTGACCTTGATATGATTGTGTAAGTACATCATGTACTTTAAGGTGTCCCTCTGCCCCATGCATCCATTACAATTAAATCAACTTCTTTGCTTATTGAGGATCTCTCCTTTTCATCTGGAGACCCTCCTATGCCCCATCTTCTCCCTAGCATCCACATATTAGGGAGAACATATGCTTCTTAACTCTTTGTGACTGACTAATCTCACTTAACATAATGTTTTCCAGTTGCATCCATTTCCCTGCAAAGAGCATGATTTTATTCTTCTTTATGACCGAGTAAAATTCCATTGTGTACATATCCCATAGTTTTGTAATCCATTCATCTGTGGTTGGACATCTTGGCTGCTTCCATAGTTTGGCTATTGTGAATTGAGCTGCTATAAACATAGATACACATGCATCGGTCTGATAATTTGGCTTCCATTCTGTTGGGTATATATCCAGTAGTGGTATTGCTGGGTCATATGGTAGGTTCACTCCCATTCGTCTGAGGATCCTCCATACTGTTTTCCACAGTGATTGCACAAGTTTGCAATCCCACCAACAATGTATTATGGTTCCCATTTCTCCACACCCTCGCCAGCAGGTGTTGTTATTCATATTTTTTATGATTGCCATTCTGACTGGAGTTAGGTGAAATCTCAGGGTAGTTTTGATTTGCATCTCCCTGATTGCCAATGATGTGGAACATTTCCTCATACATTTATGGGCCATTTGTATTTCTTCTTTTGTGAAGTTTCTATGTAGATCCTTTCTCCATTTTTTGATTGGGTTATTTGCTCTCTTAGTTGAGATTTTCTTGAGTTCTTTGTATATCCTAGATATTAAACCTCTATCTGAAGTGTAACTGGCAAAAATTTTCTCCCACTGTGTAGGCTCCCTGTTGAGGTTCTTGAGTTTCCTTTGCTTTGCAGAAGCTCTTCAGTTTATTGCAATCCCATGCATTGATCTTCCTTTGAGCTGCTTGTGTTTTGGGGGTCCTGTTGAGAAAGTTTTTACCTGTGCCTATGTGTTCTAGTGTTGGTCCTATGCCCTCTTCAAGTAGCTGCAGTGTCTCTGGTCTGACTTCCAGGTCCTTGATCCACCTTGAGTTGACTCTTGTGCAGGGTGAGAAAGTGGGGTTTATTTCCTGTTTCCTGCATATGGTTAACCAGTTTTGCCAACACCATTTGTTAAAGAGGCTATCCTTTTTCCAGTGTATATTTTTGGCTCCTTTGTCGAAAATCAGTTGACTGTAAGTCTGTGGGTCTGTTTCTGAGTCTTCTATTCTGCTCCATTGGTCTATGTATCTATTTTTGTGCCAATACCATGCTGTTTTTATTACTGTGGTTTTGTAGTAGAGTTTAAAGTCAGGTATTGTGATGGATGCCTCCTGCATGATTTTTATTGCTAAGTACTACTTTGGCTATCCTGGGATTTTTGTTTTTCCAGATGAATTTAAGGACTGATTTTTCTATGTCTGTGAGGAGCGTCCTTGGCAATTTCATGGGTATTGCATTGAATTTGTAGATCAGTTTTGGGAGGATGGCCATTTTGATGATATTTATTCTGCCTATCCAAGAGCATGGGAGGTCCTTCCATTTCCTAAGTTCTTCATCAATTTCTTTCTTCAGCTTTCTATAATTTTCCTTATAGAGGTCTTTAATCTCCTTGGTTAGGTTTATCCCTAAATATTTTATTTTTGGGGGTGCTATTGTAAGTGGAATTGTTTTCTGGATTTCTTTTACGATTGACTTGTCATTGGCATATAAAAAGGCTTCTGATTTTTTAAGATTGATTTTGTATCCGGACACCTTACTGAATTTGTTGATCAGTTCTATAAGTTTTTTGGTTGAGTTTGTTGGGTCTTCTAAATATAGTATCATGTCATCTGCAAAAAGGGATAGTTTTAGTTCTTCTTTCCCTATTTTTACCCCTTTAATTTCCTTCTCATGCCTTATTGCTCTGGCTAGAGTCTCGAGTACTATGTTAAACAGAAGAGGTGATAATGGACATCCTTGTCTTGTCCCTGTCTTTAGTGGGAACTCTTGCAGTTTCTCTCCATTTAATATGATGCTGGCTGTAGGCCTATTGTATATTGCCTCTATGATTCTGAGGTATGTTCCTTCTATTCCGATTCTCTGTAGTGCTTTTAGCATGAATGGGTGTTGGATTTTGTCAAAGGCTTTTTCAGTGTCAATTGAGATGATCATGTGATTTTTGTCTTTGAGTCTGTTTATGTGGTGAATTACGTGTATTGTTTTTCAAATGTTGAACCAGCCTTGCATCCCTGGGATGAACCTGACTTGGTCATGGTGTATAATTTTCTTGATGTGGTTTTGAATGCATATTGTTAGTATCTTGTTTAGCAATTTTGCATCTAAATTCATCAGTGATATAGGCCTATAGTTTTCTTTTCTTGCGCTGTCTTTATTTGGTTTTGGTATTAGTGTGATGTTGGCTTCATAGAATGTGTTTGGAAGGGTCCCGTTTCTTTCTATTTCACGGAATACCTGAGGAGTATTGGGATTAGCTCTTCTAGATATGTTTTATAAAATTCACTTGGAAAGCCATCTGGTCCTGGGCTTTTGTTTGATGGTAAACTCTTTATTGCTGTTTCTATTTCTTTGATTGTTATTGGTCGGTTTAAGTTTTCGATATCTTCTTGACTCAATTTAGGGAGGTTGTATGTGTCTAGGAAGTTGTCAATTTCTTCTAGATCTTCCATTTTGTTGGAGTACAG
>PVLC010034702.1:0-16597 GCA_004027655.1 Graphiurus murinus | reverse complement strand
AAAAATAATGTGAAGATAGGTAGGCAGGCAGATGGATAAGTAGAGGAGTAGAAATCTAGAAATGAAGACTTTAGGAGAAAGATGGTAATCAACAATGAATGCAGAATTCCAGTTCTCTACAGATTGTATTAATCATTATATTTCATTATTTCATCTATAGACTTTCTGTCATATTCTCATGCAGACTTACAGCAGAGATAGTACATGGTAAATAATGAATTCCCAGTAACTAGCCCTATGATAGCAGTGCATTTTATTTGTATAAATCAAACAAAAAATCTAAAACACCTTGTTTAATTTCTTTCACTTAGGTACAATCTCTGATGATTTGATGACAGGATGGGTTGGATTTGAGTTGAATATGTCATTCCCGAAGGTTTAGACTTTTCATATGTCGTAACTTCTATAGACAGATTCATATTTCAGTTACTTTATGCATTCATTTCTTCTCCACATTCATCTCTCTCCCCTGATTGAAGAAATAAAAATGGTGTATTTGTTATGTCTTGTTTTTCTATCAGCATTAATATTTGCTATACAAAGAAGAGGATTTTTTTAAAAACATGTGCTAGTATAATAGTTTATCAGGAATTTACTTCCAAGTTACCAGCACCTTAGTCATCATTAGGATTAACAGATCATAGCTCAAATCATGTTAGTTAAGAGAAATCCCTGAATAATATGACTATAGTTTCAAATCCCTCAAATACTTTTCTTGCATTGGATTGAAATAGTTCAAAATCTCATATTTTCTCACTTTAGTTTCTGAAGAGATTTGGCCGCCCTGATTTTTGTTTTAACTCAGTGAAAAGGAAAAAAAATATATAATAATTGCTAACAATTGTTAAGTATTTACTGAATGTCCATTGATATTTTAAGAGCTTTACACAAATTATCTCACTTATTCCTTAAACTAACTCTCAAAGTGGTCTATTATTAACCTCTTTATAGAGATCAGGAAAGTGAAACCCTTTTGGAGTCACCTATTCATTTGAACTGTTGACAACTCAGCCTCATCCGCTACCTTGTTGTCACAGACATATGTACACTTAAGTAATTACTATGTCACCTTCAAATTCTTTCAAAAGGTATTGCTCTATGTACAGAAAAGCCTTAAGCTTGAGGGAGTCAATAGAAAAAATGATGAAGCCTGTGTCCTCAAGGATTTTACATACTGAGGAAAGGAATCAAACAACAAATTAATTTATGTTAGTACTAGCTACAATGAAGCAGAAAGCATATAGTTAAGAATGGAGATAGAAGGGTGGCATTTTACATCTGATAGGCAGAGAAAGCCTCTCAAATGTGGTGACATCTTAATGAATTCATTTAACCCCAAACCTAAAAAATGTAGAGTGTCCTTCAGTTAATATGTGACAGGTGTTATTACCAGATGAGACATTAAATATATGACAAGGTCTAACTGCCCAGCTCCCTTTTTTTTGTTGTGCCTTTCTCCTCGCACACTTTATTGTAGGCTTTTCTTTGGGTCTCTAAGTTCTTTTGTTCCCTTTGATGCCTGCAGTTTGCTTTTTCCGCTCCTTTTCTGAGTCCTTCTCAATTTCTACCATCTTTCTTCTTCTCCCCATGCTTCCTCTTTCCTGAAAAAGTCATAATTTGACTGCATATTTACAAAAATATTGTTTGGTTTTTATAATGTGCAGCTTCACATTATCAAACCTTTAAATAAAATTTTATAACAGAATATTTTTACTTTTCTACAATTGTTATTCTATGTCCTTGTGGCAAACTTCATCATTTATGGGTGGGGGGGACAAAACAAAAAAAACTACTCCAGGTGCTAATGCTCACGGGAAGAAAAGAAGTTCTAGTTTCTATTTTGCACTGAATGCCCATGCTACCAAAAGGGAGTTCTGGAACTCCAGACTTTCCCCATAGTTGGTCTGTACCTCTCCTGAATCTTCATTTCTTGTAGCCAGGATTCAGAGGGGAAGTTGGGGAGTATAAACCAGGGAGGATACTGCCGAGCTTGTTTATGTGAACAAAGAATGAAACAGTCTTCATAGAGAAATCTCCTTAAAAGTTTTGAGTCTATAATTGACCTAAATATCCACAGCAATGTAACAGAACAATCACAAAAACCAATCGTGTATAACTTATGGTTAATAAATAGTAACTAGTTAAAAATTATAATTTTTTTTTATAATGACTATGGGTGTAGCAAAGAATTAACTTTATTCAAAGAATGATAGAAAAGAGTGATATGGCTTTTATCCTTGGCTAGGAGGTGATCTCTAGGTCCTAGGATTGTCCTGTCCATTAACTTTTTTTTTTTTTTAAACCATGGGTCTTGTGCTTCTCCAGATAGCCCAACAATGTGATTTATGGTTCAGGCTTCAGGCCATGCCATATCTGCCTGATCTCTAAAGAGACTGGATTTAAAATGTCAGCTATATGGACAGTCATATGTGAGCAAGGTCTTGTAAAGTCTGGACACCAAGGCTTGGATTGGTTTTTCCTAGTTGTCAATATTCCATATGTATCATATTGTCTAACATCATTGCTCAGAGATAATAATGTATTTGGAATCCTCTTGCATTCTCTTTGTCCCTCAACTGATTTTAATTTATATCCTTTTGCTGTAATCAACTCTGATAGTGAATATAATAGCTTTGAATGAGTTCAGTGAGTCCTTCAAGTGAAGTATCAGATCTGAGCATGGATTTAGGGACTCAGCAACATTGTGTTCAGTAGCAGATATAAGGGCAGTCTTAGGGACTGTTCTTAACCTTACAATGTTGCACAGTGGTATTAATATTATATTTTGTCTATTGTTCAAAAATTGTGATGAATATTTTTCTTTTTTAAATGAGTTTGGCAGTCTGCATATAAACCTAAATCCATTTATTTGCCTGCAGATTTCGAAAGTATGAGAAAAACTTTTTTTTTTTGTGGTACTAGGGATTGAACCCAGGGGCATTCTACCTCCCGGCTACACTCCCAGTCCTATTTTTTATTCATTATTTTGAAACAGGGTCTCACAAAGTTGAGAAGGGCCTCACTAAGTAGCTGAGGCTGGCCTCAAACTGGGATCTTCCAGTCTCAGCCTCCCAAGTACTGGGATTATAAGTGTGTGCCACCACTAGTCTTTCAAGGTAGTGAAAGGCAGAGATGAAAGTAAGGAGCTGCTAGCCTCTTCATTGACTCCAGAAGGTCAAGGGATCCCCTCCTCTCTCCTTATTTTCAATGTTAAAGCTGCTATCCAGCACAGACATTTGATGACAATCTCCTGACTAAACTTATTTAAAAGTAAACACTCTGAACAATAGTCATACTATACTTTATGAGGAAATTTGGATACACTTTAAGAACTTCCTTATAAGCTGGGCGAGGTGGCAGATGCTTGTAATCCCAGTACTTGGGAGGTTGAGACAGGAGGATTGAAGGTTCTGGGCCAGCCTCAGCTAGTTAGTGACGACCTCTGTAATTTAGTGAGAACCTGTTTCCAAATAAAGAATAAAAAATAAGGCTGGGGGTGTAGCTTGGAAATAGAATGCCCCTGGGTTCAATCCCTAGTACCACACACACAAAAAAAATTGCCTAATAATCCTTTATGACTAACTTCTTCTCTTTTGTTTCTTCTCCTTTTCTTCTCCTCTTATTATCTTACATTTTAAATAATTTTTAAAATGATTAATCAACCTTAAATTCTATATGTTAAAAAAATTACTAAATTAGTTTTAATTTTTTTGTCCAAAACTTTGTTTCCTTAATTTGTTTTTCCAGAGTATTTTCTCATATTTTCATTTTCCCTAGTACTTTCTGAGATTTTAGTTTTTTTATTGTGTTTATTGTTCTGCTTTAATTTTTTTCTTTCTTCAAAAAGTCCAAACCCATTTGTTAAACATTCCAACAATCATGTTTCAGAGATTTGCTTTATAGATTGCTGCTTGGATTTCTTATATTAATTAATTCAAAGTACTCAATACTTTAAAAAAAAAAGTTCCTTCTATGTGCTAGGCTAGAATTGTATATAAAATGCTAAGGTAACTTATCCTTGCCAATCTCAGGGAAATTTCCATCGAGGAATCATGGGGATTTTATTGGCCTCTGTCTCTGTGGATAGTGGTCCACTGTAGCCTAAATTGTTGAAATTCTTAAACATCTACCATTTATAAAGGTATGAGATCCAAATGATTTGATAGCTGATTTCTACCTAGTCTTTAAAGCGCAAATACTTCTTACCTTCTGGTATTTCAACATAAAAAAAGGTAATGTGATAGTTTAAAAGTGTGTCTACAAAACCTTCTTCTACACTTACTTCAAAAATTGGAACCTAATTCTCCTAAATATGTGCCAGATTTAAGTGACTTGCTTGCAATGAAGAGAAGGTGCACAAATGATAGTGTATGACTTTTGAAACTTGGTCATAAAAGGCAGTGTGGCTTATCCCACTTTTTTCCCCTGATTTCTCTTTTGGGGGGATAATAGCTGCCATGCTTTGAAGATAGTCTATTAGCTTCCTGAGAGGTCTATGTGGGAAAGAACTGACCTTCAGTCAAGAACCAGCTAGAACCTGCCTAACATTTTATTTTATTTTATTTTATTTTATTTTTTGCGGTACTGGGGATTGAACTCAGGGGCATTCTACCTCCGAGCTACACCCCCAGCCCTATTTTTTATTATATATTTTGAAACCAGGTCTCGCTAAGTTGCGGAGTGCCTCACTAGGTAGCTGAGGCTGGCCGCGAACCCGGGTCCTCCGGTTTCAGCCTCCCGAATGCTGGGATTACAAGCGTGCGCCACCACGCCCGGCCCTGCCTAACATTTTAGTGCTTTCTAGATAGGCATTGGATGAGTACAGCCTAAATTTTTTTTTTTTTTTTTGTATGTGTGCGTGTTTGTGGTACTGGGGATGAAACCTAGGGGCTTTCTACCTTCAGGTTACACCCCTCGGCCTATTTTATTTGGAAACAAGGTCTTGCTGAGTTGCTGAGAGCCTCACTAAATTGTTGAGGCTGACTTTGAACAGGCAATCCTCTTGTCTCAGCCTCCTAAATACTGGGATTGCAAATGTGCACTAACACACCTGGCTCTAATGTTACATCTTGACTTCAACCTCAGGAGAGACCCTGAGCCATAACCTCTGATTTAGTCCTGACCCACAGAAGCTAAAAGAAGTAGTAAGTGTTAAATGCTCATTGATTTAAGCTGCTCAGTTTGAGGATAATTTGTTATATAGCAATATACTAAGAGATAGTGAACCCCACAATTGAGTTCATGAAACTACCATGATCTTACGGACAAAACCTGATGAAGGTCAACCCTAAGAGAAACCCAAAGAATGATTTCATGTATGAATAGAAATGGAAAAATGCATGTAAAATACAAACAAAATGTATCCAGCCATTACTCTTAAGTTACAATAATGTTACAACATGAACAAATAAGAGTTGGTCTAGGAATGCAAGTTTGAGGCAACATTAGCAAGTCTACCCATACCCCCACTGCAAGAAGTTAAAGGAAAACCACATGATCTCATCGAGTGCCCCAAACTGATGGAGTAAAATTCATAAATCATTCCTGACAAAATCTTTAATACAGAGTTAGAAGGAAGCTATATCAACACAATACTCACATACACAAACACAAAAAGAAATATAAATCATGAACTGCAAGGAGGAAAAAGATAATGATGACTGCTGGCATTTTTAGCATAGCATATTATTTGTGACTGTACTTAACATAAAATGATAAAAGCAATTAACAAATAGTTACTGGAAACAATATCAAACATTTTTATTTGCTAACAATAATATCATATGCAATGAAAACAAAGCAGTGCATAAAATATTGGTTATAATTAGCAGAATTTCCCAAAGTTAGCAACATACAAAAATGCACGTAAATAATAATTGCTCCATTTTCTTTGAACGTGTGGAATTTCAAATAGTTCTTTAGTCTGATGCTATCCATCAATATGGAATGGAAGGCACAAGCTTATAAAAATCAGTATTATGTTTGCTAAGAATTTATGGAAGTTAATTCATGGTGTCATCTGTTATCCCCTTTTTGTTGTAATACCTTTTATTTCATTTAAATTATTTTTAATTATAAAGGACACCATTTTTAGAAAATCCTCAGCCATAATCTTCTAATTCTCATGTCTGCATTATTCTGACACTACAATGCTATGATTACATAGTAAACATATTTGTATTTGCTTCTACAACATGCTTACAGTCCTCAAACCAGCCTACCTACCCCTAAGTTATATGCATGTCAAATCATTTTACTACAAGTTCTAGATCTCTTAAAACTCCCTTTGCACTCTGAATAATTCCTCAAGATCTGGTTATATTGTTCATTATATATTTTTGACTGGGTTCAATGGGCTATTAAAATTACACATTAAGCTTTTAATTTTAATTCTGTTATGACAATTATATGTGTGCGTTTATAAATTTATTTTTTAGAATTCCAATTTGGTTTCTAGAATTCTTATTTGGTTGCTTTTTTCCATTCTGTGTGATCTTTGTATTTTTTTAAAATCACCACCATGTTTTGAAATCTTGTTTTTTAGTTTTGTAAGACATTAAAGTTAGTCCTTTTAACTGTAATCTGTTTATTTCCTCTACTTCTCTTGTTCCTATTGTCTTGCTCCTTTCTGGTCACATTTCCTTGTTTCATGGTGTGTTTGGCTAATTTTTTTTTTGCGGTACTGGGGATTGAACTCAGGGGCATTCTACCTCTGAGCTATACCTCCAGCCCTATTTTTTTTTATTCTTTATTTTGAAACAGGGTCTCACTAAGTTTCAGAGTGCCTCAGTAAGTAGCTGAGGCTGGTCAAGAACCCAGATCCTCTGTCTCAGCCTCCCAAATGCTGGGATTACAAGTGTGTGCCACCACACCCGGCGTGTTTGGCTAATTTTGATTGTGAAGTTGCTCATTGCTTCTTCTTCTTCTTTTTTTTTTTTTCTGTAGGAATTGTGAACTAAAACAAAGCTTGTTCCTTCTGAGGTGATTTGTCTTTGCTTCTGTCACATGTTCTGGGGCAGGAACCCAAGCTAGATTCAACCTTTAGTTTAGCTACTTTGAACCTCTGGGTATGAATGCTGTGACCAGAAAGCACCCTAGGTGGCACCTGGTTCAGAATTCAGTGGCACCAGAGCCACAGCTGACCTTTTTCCTTCCAATCACCTGTGGTGGGCTTAGGTGTATATGACTATGTATGTGATTGTAGTTGATTCTTCTACCCTGAGCAGGTAGCTTTTAGTCTGGTGTCTCAGCCTCATGGGTGAAGACTTAATCAGGCTCTATACTATGACCAAGCACCATACAACAGCTAAACACAAAGCTGGGGTGGGGAGGGGGGCACCATGTGCTGTGTGCATGTATGTCATTGTCAACATGATTTACATTTTGATGTGAGACCATAATGTACCAATAAAAGCACATAACACACACACACACACACACACACACACACACACACACACCACAGCTCAGGTGTGGTCCAAAGCTAGCTGCAGTGCAAGAGGTTTCATGTGGCCATGTCCTGGACTTGAGTTCCCTATAGTCTTAGCTGCTTTTCCTTGCTTTAAAAAATGTGTGAGCCGGGCATGGTGGCGAACGCTTGTAATCCCAGCATTCGGGAGGCTGAGACTGGAGGATCCGGGTTCGAGGCCAGCCTCAGCTACCTAGTGAGACACTCCGCAACTTAGTGAGACTCGGTTTCAAAATAAAGAATAAAAAATAGGGCTGGAGGTATAGCTCGGAGGTAGAATGCCCCTGAGTTCAATCCCAGTACTGCAAAAAAAAAAAAAAATGTGTGAAATATTATCCAGTGTTTAAGCTATCTATCCCTACAATCTATGAATGCATATTTGTTTGTGAGGATGTGAAGATATTTAGAATTTCTATCACCATGACGTCACCTAAATTCTCTATTTCACAGTACTTTCCAAAACTACCTCATTCAGATTGTGGATCTCTGGTCCCTGGTTCCTTTCTTCCTGCTCACTCCCTCACCATCTTTTTATACATTTATTTTCCCCACAATCATCCATTTCCCAGCAGCAAAAGACTTTCATGCCATTGTACTCCGTGCAACAGCAGCGGCCTCATCCTGCCTGAAGGGCTTTCTCTCACCTCCTGTCCTCCCCAGCACTTGGGGACGTCCAAGAGAAGGTGAATGGAGTGGAGGGAGCCTCAGTCCTGAGCAGGATTCATGCAGATGAGCAGTCAGGCACCTTCACAGGTTGGCTATTAGGTTTCTCCCATCACCCAGAGGACTTTTAACGCTGCCCAGATGTAAACTAAGTAACTTTCTGAGAAGGTATACAGTAACTGACAACTTCAAAGAGTCTCAAAGATTGTTTCCCTTTCATCTCCATAGGCACCGTTCAGATAAAAGATCCACTTTTCCCTCCACCATTCCCTGGTCTCAGAACCTAACTCAGTTGCAAAGCAAGCACATCAAGAAAAACGTCCTATCTCTGTAAAACTCCAGCGTTCACCTTTTCTCTGTAACACACATCTACACAGTGAGAATTTGAAAAGGAAAGAAAAGCTGAGAGGAAGAAAGCTGTTTAGAGCGAACAGCTATCACCAGCCACGAACCAAAGCACTATCAACTTGGAGACCTTCATGCCGGAACCGAGAACTGCACATTTGAAGTGGAATTTTCAGTTATTAGTATGCAGAACTTGCATGTGTCCAGAGTGCATAATTCCTGACATATATTGTTATTCTCTGCTCTTTACAATTATACCCTGGGCAGCTCTGATGTTGCATTAAAGACTGGCAACATAGCGTCCCATCTAGTATGAAAAAAATGCAATCGTATTTTCATAATGACAGCATCACAACTCATTTGTTGGAACCATGCGTGGCTCTTAAAAGAGCCTTTGGGGCTAGGTGAAAGGATGCTTACTTGGCGAGCTCACTTGGAGCTGGTATATTTGGTGACGGCTTTGGTACCCTCGGACACCGCGTGCTTGGCCAGCTCCCCCGGCAGCAGCAGGCGCACGGCCGTCTGGATCTCCCGGGACGTGATAGTCGAGCGCTTATTGTAGTGAGCCAGGCGGGAAGCCTCGCCAGCGATGCGCTCGAAGATGTCGTTGACGAAGGAGTTCATGATGCCCATGGCCTTGGAGGAGATGCCGGTGTCAGGGTGGACCTGCTTGAGCACCTTGTAGACATACACCGAGTAGCTCTCCTTGCGGCTGCGCTTGCGTTTCTTGCCGTCCTTCTTCTGCGCCTTGGTCACCGCCTTCTTGGAGCCCTTCTTGGGGGCCGGAGCGGATTTCGTAGGTTCTGGCATTGCAACGTTAAGAAAGAAAGGTAAAAATAATAGAACAAAACTCCAAACACTAACGAGAACACCTGGGAAAATAATCATCTCCCAACTAGGCCACATTCATTTATAGACGCGGTATTCAAATGAGGTTAATAGGATTTCGCTCATGATTGGATTAATTTTAGTGTGTCGTCACAAGTACGAACGAAAACGACACTTGAAGGTCTACCTTTTCATTGGCTATTTCGATACTTCACTTTGACCCAATCAGAAAGCCCAAACTGGCTACCCAACGCTACTATAAATAGGGTTTCTCAAGCTCACTCTTCATTTTACTTTGAGAGCACACTTGATTTAGATGTGTAGGTGAGCCTATCCCCTCATTTGCAGAGAACGCCGAGGAAAAGTGAGAGCAAAGTGTTTTTAGCTCAAAACAGCGCTCCATCCGCTTTACAACAAAACGACTGAAGCTCACTACTGTGCCGTGGTTTTACATCTGGCATTTCATTCAATCCTTTTTCCCTACAAACTCGTTCTGGGCAGGAAACCTCTTAAGCCTTTGGGATTTCGGCAGTCTCAATACCTGGAATATCCTGCCATTATCTGGAAACCGGAGTAGTAAACGCGAAATAATCTCCCTCCCTCTCTCCGAGTTAAAGCACCGGGAAACTCACCCTTTCCCGAGTCTTCCCAGGAGACACGGCCCGCCCCTCCGTGTCGTTCCCACCCTCGCCACGCCCCCTAGAATGTGCAACAGCTCTTTTAACTAGGATCAGTGGGTGGCTCTGAAAAGAGCCTTTGGGTTGTATCGGGCTGAGCAGTTGGCCAAAAGAACTTCCTACTTCTTCTTGGCTGCCGCTTTCTTTGGCTTGGCCGCCTTCGGCTTGGCGGCCTTTGGTTTAGCCGCCTTAGGCTTCACCGCTTTTGCCTTCGCCGGGCTCTTGGGTGCCTTCTTGGGCTTGGCCGCTTTTGCCTTCTTAGGGCTCTTCGCTTTTTTGGCTCCTGTAGCTGCGGCTGGCTTCTTCGCCTTCTTTGGGGTTTTCTTGACGCTCTTCTTCGGGGTGGCTGCGCCTGTAGCCTTCTTGGCTTTCTTAGCAGCTCCCGCGGGCTTCTTCGCCTTGGCCGCGCCTGCTTTCTTAGCTTTAGGCTTGGCCTCGCCGGAAGCTGCCTTCTTGTTGAGCTTGAAGGAGCCGGACGCGCCGGTGCCCTTGGTCTGCACCAGGGTGCCCTTGCTCACCAGGCTCTTCAGGCCCAGCTTGATGCGGCTGTTGTTTTTCTCTACATCGTAGCCAACAGCCGCCAAAGCCTTCTTGAGCGCGGCCAGGGACACCCCGCTGCGCTCCTTGGAAGCGGCGACTGCCTTGGTGATGAGCTCGGACACCGGCGGGCCGGACGCCTTGCGCTTTGCAGCACCTGCAGACTTGCGGGCCTTCTTCTTCACCGGCGTCTTCTCGGCGGGGGCCGGAGCAGCGGGCGCAGCAGGCGCAGTCTCGGACATGTTGAAGGCAGGCGTGGGGAGAAGAACTCGAGCCGGAAGCAGAGGCACTGGCCGGGACTCGGGCCGCGGCGCTGCGCCCGCCCGTTTATATAGGGCGGAGCTGCGCCGTGATTGGTGCGCTGTCCAGCCCGCCTCGCTGGCAGCCGCAGAGTGTCCTCTCGGATCCCGAGTTGTGTTTGTTACACCTCAAAAAAAGCCAAAAATATCAAAATCCCCTACATCGAATTGTCCGATTTTTTTCAGATAATGATCCCCGAAGCCTCAGGCTTCATGCAGATCTCAAATAGTCAGCAAAGCACCAAACCTTGTGCCAAAAACTAGCAATATTTCCCGCAGTGCTCGGCAAATTTCAACTCAGAGAAACAAAACTTTGTATTTTCTTCGTAAATTATAAACCGATCTTTAACTGTAGAGTTTTCTGACCTCTCAAGTATGATTCTCCAAGTTGTTAGCTTCTAATGTATCCAAAAAACATGGCACTGACATTAAGATTTTTATTACAAATCTGCGCTTAAGTGAGGGAAGTAACACAGGCTCCTCGGAGAGTCCTGCCTATTGAGCCGAGGGCATTTGAGTTCATCAAACTGGTTTAGTTTAATGCCAAACAATTTTTTGCCCATTTGAGGTTAAAATTTGGGCCCCTGAGACACCAATCTATGCAACCATGGCTTAATTTTTGTCCGATGCATTCGCATTGTTAAATAATTCCTTAGGATAATTCTTTCCCTTTCTGCTCCCAAGGGTTGGGGGCGGGGCTGTTACTTCTCTCTTCCTCTGGACAACTGCTCCATGGATTGAGGTACCTTGATTTCAGGGTATTTGGGAAACAAGGGGGAGTCCAAAACACACCAGGGTAGAGAGATGAAAAAGGATTAATTTTCAAATAGCGCACGAGTGATGTCCGTAAAGTCACGGGAAGTGGAGGTGCACTTTACTTTGAAGAATTTATCAGCAGCTTGGCCCAATTCTTTTTGGTATCTATATCAGGATCAAATTGTAATATACTAGTTAGAACTGAAATTCAAGCATTGATCATAAGAGGGAACTAAATGGGAAGTGTAGAATTGGGAACATTACTATTCCCATTGTTAGAGAAATCTAGACCATGTTATTACTGAATAGCTGAGGAATGACTAGTCTACCCACTATATATGGTTTCAGTCTTCATGAAGATCATGGCTGAATGCTTCCCAGAGTTCCCTGAAAAAGAAAATAAGTAGCAAGTAGGGAATGAATGATAAGTTCAAATTTGGATCCCCAAAATAGAACTTTGAGAAGTCATTGCTTTCCAATGACATCGTTTTCAAGGTGTCAAAACCGTAGGTTTGTTTAGATAGTTGCTCAACCAAGGAAAAGATGGTAGTGAAAACCCAACACAGAATTATTTCTGGAAAGATGTTTGGAAATGTCTTTTAAAAGGTACAGGCCACCAACTGGAAAGACAAGATACAATATAGCCCAGCACTTTAAGGTGGTATGCTGTAGTTGTGACTAGTTGTAACATGGCATTGGACATCACTTTAATTCTTTAGTTCCATTGTCCCAAGTCTCCACACACAACTGCTACCACTGAAATAAAGAGAACATTGATACAAAATTAATGAAATATTTGAAGTACTATAGTCTTGTTTAAATTAATGCTAAATTTACTGTTAAAGTAATATACATTATCAGTATTTTTCAAACCTTAACATGCAAATAGTTTCTATTTAATTAGCGCATGCTAGTGTAAAATAAATGTGCCTTTTGGCATTTTTTAAAATAAGGAGATGGAAATGATGGTGCGTTTGTAACTCTAGCTATTCTGGAAACTGAGGCAGAAGGATAGCGAGTTTGAGGCCAGCCTGGGCAACATAGAAAAACTCTGTCTTAGGTAAATTTTAAAAATGAATGAATGAATGAATAAATAAATAAATAAATAAATAAATAAATAAATAAATAGAAAGTAGATAAAGCTTCAAAAGAAACTAGAAAAAATGTGACTATGTGGGAATTTGATGACAGAGTGGTGAAATTTTATTCCTACTTCTGTAAATGGTGAAAACTTGCATAAAAAGGCCTTTATTTTTTCTATGTATTTATTACTCCTTTCAACTTAGAGGGACCTAAACTCTCCAAGTTCTGTGATCTTTCTTTCAACTTACCTTTGCTTGTCCCTCATGATGCAGTGTGTTTTCTTTTCTTTTTTTTTTTTTTTTGCGGTACTAGGGATTGAACTCAGGGGTGGTGTATCTCTGAGCTATACCCCCAGCCCTATTTTTTATTCTTTATTTTGAAACTGGGTCTCACTAAGTTGTGGAGTGCCTCACTAGGTAGCTGAGGCTGGACATGAAGCTGGATCCTCCAGTCTCAGCCTCCCAAATGCTGGGATTACAAGCATGCGCCACCACGCCTGGCTGCAGTGTGTTTTCTGATGAATTAAGCAATTTGACTGATGAAGAAGACATTGAAGATTGGTCCTTATTCAATCAAGTATTTACTTGACATTTTTCTATGATGAAATAAGAATAATACTGACAAGAATCACTTTCTCATTGATTTGGCAGCTAGGCCAGCTATACGGTGCATCTTTGTCCATGTGTTGTAAACATAAGTCCCAAGTTCTTGGTTCAGATGATTCTGATCTAGTAATCTCCAGTAGGTCCTTAAAATATGAGAATTTACAAGTTTCTCATGCCACTCTCATGTTCAGCCAAGTTGGAGAACCATCACTGGTCTCCCTAGAGTTGTATCACAGGTCAAAGATTTCTAATCATTCTAGTATTTCCATGGATGTCCTGGCTTGCCTGAGAAGCTTCAGAAAGGACACCTGTGTTGGAAAGATGGCAACTGCAACAATCCTATCCTGACTTTTATGGATTCACATCTGACTATAGTAAGCTTAAGAAGGAGAAAGAAGAGTAAAGTCAAGCATCCTCTGATTTATTATTTTGCATACACAGAAGGTAGACTGAACCTTAGCTGCCAATGGTGTACTTGCATTCTGTTGCACAATATTTCCAGTCCTTATCTCATTTTATCATGCTTAATAATCACTGAAGTCTGTACTGTGTGCTCCCTGCAGATTCTTAGTTAATACAACAGTCTCCTGCTATAGTGTCACCATTTTATATAGGAGGAAATGGCTTTGCCTTTGGTAAAAAGTATATCCACAAATTCTAGCTTATATCATTCTGACTTCAAAGGACAGCCTCATATTAACCAGTTTTTCACAGTCCAGGTCTTGAACAAGCATTAAAAGTTATTAAATTAAGCTGGGTGTGATGATGCATGCCTGAAATCCCAGAACTTGGGAGGCTAAGGCAGGATGATTGCAGATTTGAGGATAGCCTCAGTAACTTAGACTCTCATCAACCTAGCAAGATCTTGTTTCAAAACCAAATATAAAAAGCTATGAGAGTATAAGCTGGGCATGGTGGCGCACGCTTGTAATCCCAGCATTTGGGAGGCGGAGACTGGAGGATCCGGGTTCGCGGCCAGCCTCAGCTACCTAGTGAGGCACTCTGCAACTTAGTGAGACCCTGTTTCAAAATAAAGAATAAAAACTAGGGCTGGGGGTATAGCTCGGAGGTAGAATGCCCCTGAAGTTCAATCCCCAGTACCGCAAAAAAAAAAAAAAAAAAAAAAAAAAAAAAAGCTATGAGAGTATAGATCAAAGGTAGAATGCCCCTGGGTTCAATCCTCAGTACCATTACCACCACCACCACCACCACCACCACCAAAAAAAAAAAAGTTATGAAATTAGTTGGGTGTGGTGGCACATGCCTATAATTCCAGCTATTAGGGAGGCTGAGGGAGGAGAATCTCAACTTCCAGACCAGTCTCAGCAACTTAGTAAGGCCTCTTCTCAAAACAAAGAATAAAAAAGGTTGGAGTATAGTTCAATGGTAGAGTGCTGCTCTAGTTCAATTTCTAAGAGCAAACAAAACAAAATGAAGAACTAGTAAGAATGGATAGGGAAATCTAAAATAGAACAGGATTAACAAGTGAAACAAGCTCTATTAAATTAATAACATAGTAACACTGAAGGGCTTGATTGAAGAAGAAAAAAGTTAGCTCAAGTAACTGTGGAAAACAGTATTGATTGGATACAGTAAGGCCAAAGACAATAAAATGATACATAGATACTATTTCTGCAGGGATAAGAGTAATCTATTCTGAAACTATGTATACATTACAATTGAACAGATAAATTTATCTATATTGTAGATAATGAGATCTGGTATTTTTACTGGTGGAGAAAGATGTATATGACTAAAATTTTGGGGTGTGCTGGATTAGAATTAATATTAATATCAATATTAGTAATCATAAACTAACACTTAAAATATATCTACAGTCATATAGATAGAGTGTAGATCTGCATGTGTATATGCACGAGTCAGTATATATACATTTATTTCCTTGCTTTGTCAGCTGAGAGCATAGGGGTTAACATCAAAGTAGTAGTTTGCATAGTAGCACACAGTCTTTGGTTTCTATTCTCCAACAACAAGGAACCTGGGTTCCTTAGAGAAGTTGTCGATTCCAAGCCAGGCGTGGTGGCGCACGCTTGTAATCCTAGCATTCGGGAGGCTGAGACTGGAGGATCCGGGTTCGCGGCCAGCCTCAGTATTCGGGAGGCTGAGACCGGAGGATCCGGGTTCGCGGCCAACCTCAGCTACCTAGTGAGGCACTCGGCAACTTAGTGAGACTCGGTTTCAAAATAAAGAATAAAAAATAGGGCTGGGCGTTTAGCTCGGAGGTAGAATGCCCCTGAGTTCAATCCCCAGTACCGAAAAAAAAAAAAAAAAAAAAAAGAGAAGTTGTTGATTCCAAGGCTGGGCTGGGAAAATACAAAATGGGCCAGGAATATCTTATGGTTTCAGAAAGTATGGAGAGGGAGTGAGGGGTGGGTGGGGAGAGAAGGAAAAAGAAAGAAAAGGAAAAGAG
Organism: Graphiurus murinus; assembly: GCA_004027655.1. Lineage (NCBI taxonomy): Eukaryota > Metazoa > Chordata > Mammalia > Rodentia > Gliridae > Graphiurus > Graphiurus murinus. The sequence goes on along the minus strand of PVLC010034702.1, from coordinate 905 downwards.
GGAAACACTGAAAAAACAAATTTGGGAAATTTAATTAAGACCTGAAATTTAATTAATATTGTATCAATATTAATTTCCTATTCTTCATAATTATATATATTTATGTAAAACATGAACACTAGAGGAAGTCAGTTTAGGGTAATAAGGAACTCAACTTTTTTGCAGTATTTCTGCAAATCTACTATTATTTCAGAATAAAGGGTTTTCTATTAAAGTTCATTATTTCACCATGTTGTAACACTTTTCATAGAAAGGGGCAAGTACAAAAATGTACATAGATTCTCCATAGTAGTAGAAATATACATTATTTTCATTTCTGTTCCTAAATTTGTGTTTCCAAAGTTTCTACCATGAGCATTAATGCTTTCTTATTAGCAAACCACATGTCTTTCTTATAAACCTGATAATTTTTTTTTTCAAAACTGCGTTCAGACACTATTCCCCATGCCCTCTCTTTTATTATCTGGACTTTCATTTAGATTATTTCCTAATAGATTTATCACCTACATGCATATCCATAAACAATATGTTGCAATTTGTTCTGTTTTTGAAATTATATATATGAAATCAAAGTGTATATAATACATACAAGTACAAAGTGCATATATATATATATATATATATATATATATATATATATATATATTGCATTCTTTCTCTGAGCTACACACTCAGCCCTATTTTTTATTCTTTATTTTAAAATAGGGCCTCACTAAGTAGCTGAGGCTGGCCCTGAACCCACAATCCTCCCATCTCAGTCTTCCAAGTGCTGGAATTACAAGTGTGTGCCACCACACCTGGCTGTGTATATATTATTTTTATCATTTTTTTTCTTTCAACAAGATTATTGCCTCTGTCTTTTATTGATGTAAAAAGCTCAACTTTGCAGATTTACATTGCTCTTT
>PVLC010034701.1:0-16767 GCA_004027655.1 Graphiurus murinus | reverse complement strand
GCTGGAGCAGAGCACTTAGCAGACATTGATCACAGAGTGTCCTCACCCAGAGTGCGGTTGGCATTAACATCCAGCTGAGGATCCAGACGTACTTTCCTGATTGTGTTTTCCCGGTGATGCTCATTAGTGAGCAGAGCACATTCAAGAAGATTCTCTACTGGGTCATGCAAAGTTTCACTCCTTCTGAAAAATGTTTTTTTATATACTTGGACATATCTGAGCATGTGTTTCAAATGTTTTCAATACTCCTCCCCCATTTTTTTTTTTTTTTTTTTTTTTTAGCAATATGTATTCTTCCGTGTCTGAATGGTGGTCGCTGCGTGGCTCCTTATCAGTGTGACTGCCCACCTGGCTGGACTGGGTCTCGCTGTCATACAGGTAGGCTTCCTCTCATGCTCTCATGGTTTGTTCTTTGGTTTTTGTTGTTGGTCCCAGGAAACACTGACAAGTATAACTCAGACTCAAAGACGGTGTTGAAACAAAAGAATCCCAAACATTTTTCTGGACTCTTTCAAGATGGTCCTTGGGATGGTGGCCTCAACACTGAACTTTTCAGGATTGCTGCCTGAAAAACACCTCTCATGGGCCTGGGCCAAAGAACAGCAACTAGGCTGGAGGTGGGACTCAGTGCGTGAGGCCCTGGGTTTAATTCCCCTAACCACACACACACACACACACACAGGCACTAAAATACAAAGAATAGTATCTCTGTTGACTCTTTTGCAGCATGTAGAGCAGACATTATACAGAAGTTCAGAAGAATATTTATTTTAGCCTCTATGAAGCTAAATTACTAAATTCATGGTTACTCTTTAGAAAAAAATGAGGCCATACATAAATATGATTTCTGTTATAGTGAAAAAAAAAACTCATTTTAAGGGTTGGTTCCTTAAAGTGACAACAGTAACAATCTGTGGTTGGTTGATTGATGAGAAGCACGTCCCCAAAGCAACCCTCAGATACAAATGCATCCCACCTTACCTGACATCTGTTTAACTGCTTGCTTATCTATCCATCTCCACTAGGTCATCTGCCACACGAAGGTGGAGATGACTCTTTATCATCTTTACCTCTCCAGTGCCCAGCATAGTACCCAAATATAATAGGTTTTTCAGTGAATGTCAAATAAATTAATGTAAAAAGTCAGGTTTTTGCCTTTTTAATGTTCTAAAATTTTAAGCTACTGTTAAAAGAATAGGACTTACAATACTTATGAAGTATGAGCTGTGACACTCTACCCTTTCTCCTGTAAGTATGTTTGTACCACCTTCTTAGTGGGGTCAAGTTTGAAGTGGAACAAGTTTGCTGACTCTGGACTTGTCATGAGCACTAAAGCTAGGGTGACCATGTATCTTAGCTACCAAACCAGGACATTCTTTATATAGTAAACCAGGGAAATGAGAGTGAATGATACTGCATCACAGGCAAAATTGGATATGCAATCACCCTGCCTAAAGCCCAGGCTGAGCCATTCATGAACACCAACAAGGAAAAACATCCTGGAGGCTAGATGTGAAGCCTTCATTTGAGGCACTTAAAGTAAAATATAGCATTTGCTTATAATAATTCAACTTTGATATTTATCTGTACTTCAAATGTTCCCCTAAATTTAACTCTCCTGCAGACCACTCGTGTCCTTTCACAGGCACCTTACCATTGCAGGTAGCAGTGCCATTCTTCCAAAGGAATGGCTCATTCTTGACCCTCCCTTTTCTACACGTGAGATCACAAGTATCTCTTATTTGCTCCTTCCTGTGCAGTATCATCTCCCATACCCCACTGTCACCTGCTCATAAAAGACCTCTTCTTTAGATCACAGCCAGCATCCACTAGTTGACTTTCTCATTTCCATTTCCAGGCTTAACATCATTAATGCTCTGCTTTGGGCATGTCTTTGTCCTGTTTGAGAATCTGGAATGATTGTCTATTGTCTCCACATCCAGTCTGAATTCTGGCATCCAAGATGCTGCATAGACTGGCTTCAACCCAGCCCACCTCCCATCCTGTCAGTCACACAGGGACCCTTGCAGTAGTGGCTTCGTTATTACCCTCTTAGCAGCCCCTTCTCTCTGCCCCCAATCTCTTAGCATTCACTCCTGGTCTCCCTCTTTCCTCTAACTATTTTAACCTTACCCAACCTCTGAAGTCCTCCTGAAGTCTCCTCTTATCTCCACAGTTGTTCTATGTCACAATAATCTGTTTTTTGACATGTCATTTCTATAGATGATAGGTGAAGACAAGAAGTAAAATACCACTCTCTCATTAGAGAATTAGAATCATGTCATTTAAAGCCCCAATTGTTTGTAAGAAATACATTTACTTGTATTTCTTTTAGCTCCTTAGTCTTCCTTTTTCTTTTTAAATCTGGCATCAAGACTTCAGCATATAGCCTACTCACATATCCTAAGCACACAAAAGGACATAAAATAGGAGCTCAGATCCTGCCCTCTAGAATTTCAATATAGAAGAGAGGAAGGGGTGCAGACAGGCATGTAAACGCATGACTAGGATGTATTAAGATAGAGGCTAATCACATTCTATAAAATGGGCTATGACACCAATGAAATCAGGTAAGCTAACCAAGTGTTGAGGTTCAGAAAAGACTTCACAATCCTAGAATCTAAGGATGAGCAGGTGAAGTCGCTGGGAGAAGGAGTCACAGGTCTGAAGCATAAAATCCAGAGGTGTGCTCAGCCAAGTAGAACTGAAGCCACAGAGGAAATGTGGGGGTGAGGCTGGAAATGAAGCCATGGAGACGGGCAGCATCAGATCAGGAAACACACGTGTGTGAAGTTCAAGAGCCTGGATTAGCTGGGCTGTGCAGATGTGTGCGCACTTAGGTTCCCAAAAGATACATCTAGATTGAAGATAGGGATTCATAAATCATTACTATAAAGCAGTCGTGAGGGAGAAAATAAGACTGCAGAAGACACATGGCGTGAGAGGGTTCCCAGAATGGAACACTAGAGGCACTGAGGTTAGAGGGAAGGAGGAGGATGTTTAGCTTTTCAACGGGGAAGTAAAAACAATCACTAGTTAATCACTACAGCCAGACGCCCCTAACTCAGCAGGCTCCTGAAAAGCAGTGATGCTTTCTTCTGTCAGCAAGCCTATACCATGGAAAGTTGGTTTTACATCATTGGGTTTTATTTTTGCTGGTTTTAATCCTATTGGTTTCATTATTTCCTTTCTTATTAAATTGCAAATTAGTGTATTCTGCTGGCCTGCTCTGACTCTAGCTGACCAAGAGAGCTAGCTCCTCAAGGGGAAAGACTGGTATTTGATTTCATGTCCTCTTCACCCCGTGTCTATCAACTGCTTAGATATTTCCCCATGCTTTATGAATGAACAATTAAGAAATGACATTTAATTATATCTCACTAAAGAGGAGCCTTTCATCCAGAAAAGGACTTTACCTTGGGTGCTATAATGAGACTGAAATATTTCTTATTGCTAGCCTTCCCCTAACAGGCTTTTTATTTTCTTTCTGTAAAGAATCCTCCTTTCTCTTTGATATGTTAAACTTTGCTTGCTGGTATTAGGTCTTTTTTTTTTTTTTTTTTTTTTTTTTTTTTTGTTTTTTTTTTTTTTTTTTTTTTTTTTTTTTTTTTCTTTATCATGGTACTGGAGATTGAACCCAGGGCCATCCATTCTACCTCTGAGCTACACTCCCAGCTCTATTTTTTTCTTTTTGAAACACAGTCTCACTAAATTGCAGAGGGTCTCCCTAAATTGCTGAGGCTGGTCTCGAACTTGCAATCTTCCTGTCTCCGCCTTCCAAATACTGGAAATACAAGAATGGGCTACCATACCCAGCTGCATCCTCAGTTTTTTAACAAATAGAATCATGCAGATGAAAAGTTTGCTTATGAGACTGGATTTTTGAAAGGTACCCAGATAGTACATCTTTGGGTGTTCTCACGGAGTTTATCATGGCTGGTTTTTAATCCTAATTCAGTTTCTGTGATCCCAAATAAAGCTGGCAAAAGCCATGAAACATGTCTCCTAGCCCAAAGCAAAGGGCTGGTGAATCATCTATTGTTTTAGACAATCCATGTGCCCGATTTACTATCCTAAGAGTTGGTGTCTGACTTAATCCCTCAATCAATCAGAGTTTAGTGCTAACTCCCTGAAGAGACTCACAACCAAATTGAGCATATAAAAAATTTACAGCTCATAACAAAGTGCCAGGCTGCTTGCATAAATAAAACACTGATTTAAGAAGACAGAAATCAGTGGACTTGTAGTAATCAGCAAAGCTTTTCATAAGTAAGTAGAACTTAACCCGGGAATGAAATGTGAAAACTTCCTAGTTTGGAAGGAAAATTGGAGGTAGTACCTTCTAAAGATGTGAGGTCAAGCAGAGAGGTAGAAATAATGCAAATGGTGTATGAGCAATAGCTGCTGCAGCAGGAAGTACACACAAATCTTACCCCATGAGCTTCGATGGGTATATTCAGAATTTTTAAGCATTAATTAAATAAATGCAGGATTTTTTTTTTTAAATCCCAGCTACTTGCCAGTCTCCCTGCTTAAATGGTGGAAAATGTATAAGACCGAACCGATGCCACTGTCTCTCAGCTTGGACAGGACATGACTGTTCCAGGTAAGACAACCCCAACTAGCACTGATCTATAACATAAAGACCGGAAGCCAAGTTAAGTTATCTCAAGGGCCAGGAGATAGCTCTAGTTTGAGTGTAAGCTTTCCATATCCCAAAATAATTAGATATACTCTCTAAATCTGAACAAAAGCCAAAGCTAAAAACAAAAAAAAAGTATTAGTTCAGGATTAACAAATAAAACAATTGTATATGCAAAAAAAAACTGTCTTAAGATCATTACAACAGCACATATACTAAAATTAAAACTATAGAGAGAAAATTAATATAGCCTCTGTTCAAGGATTACACAAATTCATGAAGCATTTTAATCTTTTTGCAATTAAAAAAGAAAGAAAAAGTTAAATAAATAAACCATCTTCTTGAATAGAAAATGTCCTTCATATACAAGGAAGTAAAATGAATAATCAACTCAATATATTTTATTGAAAATGAGTTAATATTTGAGCTCTTGATTACAATAAAAGATAATATTGAATTTATAATAAATACCTATTTTTGTCTCATGCTTTTGCTGTTTATATATACAGTATCTCATGGGCTACAAAAAAAGCTATGTAAAATTATGTTCCATTAACTGGCTTCTCATTTCTGTCCAGGTAAATATCAGAATTTTAAAAAAAGAAAGTATCACAAAAATAAATCTAAGAGAAAATAGTTTAAAAATCATTTATAATTTTTAAACTTCAGGAAATGCCAATCATATTGGACCATACCATGAGTACAATATTTTCAATATTTGTTGTCCTCACAAATGTTGGAGTGTTGGAATATTATCAGTCTATTTTGAGACTTTCGATGTCATACTACATTGCATCACTTTCATTTGTATTTTGTAACTTTACCCCCATATTTTAGGAATAACTAAAAATGAATGGGTATCACCATATTCATTTTTTTAAAGTAGAAAATTCAGTTAACTGAAAACAGCTCTTAGTTTTTCATTTGCTGTTACGTCATTTGGATTGGCCTGTCAAAGTCAACTCACGAAAACAAAAAAGTTGTGAAATTAAAAGTATAATTTGAAAATCTATCTTGTGCCAGTGATTTTTCTTATATAATCTCAAGTATATGCCATCTCTGCAGGGAGAAAAAACACACTGAACCCTAAAGAGAACTTCAGCGTTAACAAATCTATTTAGAAGCTGCCAAGACAAAGAACATAGCTTTACCTAAGAGTAGAGTTGAAAATTTTAAGAAAATGAGAGCCAAAGAAAAAGAAAAAACAAAAGAGAAATAGAACAGTGACTCAAAAAGAACAGAAAGTATTTATAACTTTCTTGTAATTTTAGACTTTATATTCCAACCCTTCATTTTACAGATTAAAAAAAGGAAGCCCAGAGTTTTCATGGTTCCCCAATGTCCAAATGTGCCTTTAAGAGTGCTGCTTTCATCAGGGCATTTATGAGCTTATATAAAAGACTAGAATTTTGTGTGTGTGTGTGTGTGTGTGTGTGTGTGTGTGTGCGCGCGCGCACACACGTGCAAAAATTTGACATGGGAATTCAAGAAAAATTTAGACAAATTAAGCTGAAAAGTATATTCTACAAGCAAGGAAATACTAACTAGCCACCTAGAGGACCAGGCAGGCTCCTCCTCCTTATAGTCACTTCCTTGAAGAGACCCATACTAATCAGTGACAGTCCAACTAGCTGAAGCAAGATTAGAGGGACTTGCATGGAACCCAATGACAGAGAAGTGACTGAGCAACAGAGGGACCAGAACAGGGAGAACTTGAAAGCCACCAAAGCCTCCCTACCTCCTGCATCACCTCCTCCCTCCAAGAGATGCCCCATCCTCCATCTGGCCGCGAAGTGGTTTTTTCTGCTGCTCAGTTCACATGGACTGGTAGAACTGCTCACAGCTCCCACACTTTACATGTCATTATACAGTGTACAGAGACATAATGCACTGTCCCAACTTAAAACTTCAGGAAAAGAGCCAGGCGTGGTGGTGCATGCTTGTAATCCCAGCATTTGGGAGGCTGAGACCGGAGGATCCGGATTCGCGGCCAGCCTCAGCTACCTAGTGAGGCACTCTGCAACTTAGTGAGACCCTGTTTCAAAGTAAAGAATAAAAAAATAGGGCTGGGGGTATAGCTCAGAGGTAGAATGCCCCTGAGTTCAATCCCCAGTACCGAAAAAAAAAAAAAAAAACTTCAGGAAAAGGACCCTGATCAGCCCAGACTGATTCCGGTGTCCTATGCGCATCAAAGAACTGTGATGCTAGGTTGGGTGATGTTGTGCTAACATGAAGAGTCAGTTTTGCAAAACTTTGGGTAAAGGGGAGGGGAGGTTGGCAATTCCTAGAAGAAAGGAAGGTAGAATATAATTCCCTACCGTGGAAGGTGGACAATGCTTTTCTGAGACGTCCAAGAAATAAATGTTCACAAATAATTGTTGCCCTTCTCTTCCACACAAGATTGAACATATTAAGGATTATATGCTTAGTCTTTGTGCAGGCACAAAAGTACATTAGATAAATGCTCGCTGACAAAGGAGCAATTTCCCGGTGTAAAGGACAGTAAGTAGAGATTTGTCTTGTGGCACCTGTCAAATCCCACAGCCATACTGATGAAGACTGGCCAGGAGTGTTCCCAAGTAGTTCAATTTTTTTTTTCTTGTGGTGCTGGGAATTGAAGCCAGGGGCATTCTACATCTGAGCTACTCCCCAGTCTCCCCACCCCCTTGTTTTAAAACAGGGCCTTACTAAGTTGCTGAGGCCAGTCTTGAACCTGAGATCCTCCTGTCTCAGCCTAACTACTGAGATACCAATACCTGACTTCAGTCGTATTTTAATCAGCCACCAGAAAGCTGTTGCCTCTTCAGTCCAGTCTTTTCTCTTGAATCTGTTTGTTTGTGTGTTTTTCTCCCCCTAGAAAAAGGAGGACTGGGTTTTAACCACAGCACAACCAACTGGCTCCCCGCCTTGAGCAGGATCATCTCTTCTCAGTAGCGCCTGGGCCCCCTGGAAGGAACACAGAGAAATTCCAACATGGTGCTGGAGCTGGTTGTGTTTAGCAGACTTGTTATGTGAGGTTTACTTTTTAATTCTGTGACATATTTTGTTATTCCTTGTGACATCCTTTTCTTCCAGGTCTCCATTTTTAAATATGCCTGTATTTTCTATATAAAAATTATATTAAAAAGATGCTGCCCCACCCTTACAAAATGTACATACTCTGCTGTCGATGGGGAAAGTTCCTGGAACACATTTTTATTCAGTTACTTCAAATGATTTTTTTCCATTAAAATATATTTTGCTACTAAATAATATTTTGCTGGAGAGTCTCATTTTATGAGGGAGCCCGGGAATGAGGAAGAGGATTCGTGATCTTCGGTCTGTGTTACTGCCAGGACACACAATCCCATGCAGTGCCTGGAACAATGAGTCTAGCTTCTTTAGACCTATCTGCTTTACAATAGGTGTAACAGCGGAGGTTTCCACTTAAGTGATCAGAGAGTAGCTGTGGGACATAGTTAGTGCCTCCCACACAGAGTTCTGTTCAAGTGTTGAGGGCTCCCTGGATAATTCTTTTCTCAACATTTGGAAGGATATAGACATCAACGTAGTGGGTGAAGGAAAAAGCTTCCCTTCCTCCCAATGGCTAAAGTAAGAAATGCAATAACTGGAAGATTAATAGGAAGCCCATACCTGAACCGTGTTACAACTCACTGCTTTGGGAGAAGGGAGATTGGAAGGGGAAAGACCGGGACAAGGAAGTGAGAAGGTAAATAGAAGAGGCGCCTCAAGCTGTGCTTCTGGTCCTTCCTGAGAAGAAAAAAAAAAAATTGCAACTGCCCAAGAGAGAGCTGAGCTGCCCCTCAGTTCCCCCTTGCTTCATCTACCTCTGTCACTATTCCCAGGAAAAGACTTCCTCAGACTTTGGGAAATAAAGCCAAACCCTAAATTTTGTTTTAAAATAGGAAATTCAAGCCGGGCATGGTAGCGCACGCTTGTAATCCCAGTACTTGGGGGGCTGAGACAGGAGGATCACATGTTCGAGACCAGCCTCAGCAACTTAGTGAGACCCTGTTTCAAAATAAAAAAATAAATAAATAAAATCGGGCTGGGGGTGTAGCTCAGAGATGGAACACCCCTGAGTTCAATCCCCAGTACCAAAAATAAATAAATAAATAAATAAATAAATAAATAAATAAATAGGAAATTCACAATCAGCTTGCCTCCATCCTCTGGGAGAACTGACCCGCATGGGTACAGGATGCACGGTAGCAGTGTGGCACTGTAGAGAGGCACAGGAAGGATGGAGATCTCGAGTCTCCTAGTAGCTCCTGCTCATATAGTTAAAAATCTATACAAAGCTGGGCGTGGTGGCGCACGCTTGTAATCCCAGCATTTGGGAGGCTGAGACTGGAGGATCTGGGTTCTCAGCCAGCCTCAGCTGCCTAGTGAGGCACTCTGCAACTTAGTGAGACCCTGTTTCAAAATAAAGAATAAAAAATAGGGCTGGGGGTGTAGCTCAGATGTAGAACGCCCCTGAGTTCAATCCCCAGTACTGCAAAAAAAAAAAAAAAAGAAAGAAAGAAAGAAAGAAAAGAAAAAAGAAAGAAAGATAGATCGATCTATATACAAAAGGTGCATAATGAAGATGAGAAGGAAAAAGTCCCCAACCTCACAGGATCCGGTGTATTAGAATTCAAATTAAAATTCAGATATGTCTGGCCTCAAATATTTGTGGGTTTTTTTTTTTTTCATTTTAAACACAGCTTCTTTACTCTTGAATATCCAAGTGACAAATGTAAAATAGTTAACAACAATAGATTAAAAAAACAAATATGGCAATGCATGGCAATCAAGTGGAATTTGGTTTATGCCACAAGAATGAAAACGTAAGTTATTTCTACCTTATATCACAGAAATGTCAGATATTAATAGTCATATGACTATTTCAATAGACTTAGGAAAGGCATTTGGAAAAATTAATATCTATTCTATTCTGTGTGTGTGTGTGTGTGTGTGTGTGTGTGTGTGTGTATGTGTGTGTTACTGAAGATTGAACCCAGGGGTGTTCTACCTATGAGCTACACCCCCAGCCCTATTTTACTTTTTTATTTTGAAACAGGGTCTCAGGAAGTTGCTGAAGGCCTCACTAAGTTGCTGAAGCTGTCCTCAAACCTGCAATCCTCCTGCCTCAGTCCCCCAAGTACTGTGATTACAGGCATGCACCCCTAGCCCAGCTAATTAATATCTGCTTTTCATAAAATTTCTAAAAGTCACACTAGAAAAATACTTCTAAAGCTTTTCCGTTTCCAAGGAATACCCATTGTGTTTAATGCTCTGATGTAAATAATAGTAGAAGCTAACTAGCAAATTACCCGAAGCCAACAGGTTACGGTATGCTATAGTCTAATAAATGTCAAGCTCTTATGGTTTTCTGAAGAAGAAAAAAGGATGTAGCAAAATCAATGTGATCAGAAGGAGAAAGAAACAAAGAACAGCTCAGCAAGATCGCCTGTTTCTTTTGCTCTCTACAGGATATTACAGGTCTTGACATGTCCTTATAGAAAGATTAACATTAATATCCAGGGACATTATTACACTATAATTTATGGTAACAAGAAATGAGAACAAATGTCAACAATGGGGAATATTTGAAATATTGCACAAGTTTATAGGATGGAATAATGTTCAGTCCTGAAATTCATGCTGCCAAAGTATATTTTAATCATTTAAGAAGATACTAAATATAAAAAAGAATACAGAGAATTTTAGGTGGCACCCAATTTCATAAGTAAGAAGAGTAAAAGAAACCCATGAAAATAAATCCACATTATAAATCATAGTTATATCTATAAGACCGATCTACAGATTATTTCTCTATCTTTTTTAGATTTGCTAAATATTAGAGACCTCCTACAATGATAACACAGATGAAAAATAAATGTTAGAGCTAGGCATACTGGCACACACTTGTAATCCCAGTACTTGGGAGGCTGAGACAGGAGAATCACAGGTTTACAGCCAGCCTCAGCTACTTAGTGAGGCCCTCTGCAACTTAGTGAGATCCTGTTTCAAAATAAAGAATAAAAATTAGGGCTGGGGATGTAGCTCAGAGGTAGAATGTTCTTGGGTTCCATCCCCAGTACCACAAAAAATCATAATCATAATCATAATAAAATAGGGCTGGAGTATAGCTTAGAGGTAGACGACCCCTCCCCCCAAGTTCAATCCCCAGCACCCCCAAAAAAAGTTATTAAAAGTTTAGATTACTTAAAAGACTTAACACTAAAAAAAACAAATAACAAAATCAAGAAATGGGTGACTGAACTAAATAGACACTTCACAAAATAAAATACAAATACCCAACTAATACATGAAAAAATGTTCAACATCACTAGCAATCAGGGAGATGCAAACCAAAATACACTGAGATACTTAGATTCCATTAACCCCAATTAGAATGGCAATCATCAAGAGGTCAAACAACAATAAATGCTCATGAGGATGTGGGGAAATAGGAACTCTTGTACACCGTTGGTGGGATTGCAAATTAATACAGCCACTATGGAGATTCCTTAGAAAACTGAAAATGGAGCTGGGCGTGGTGGCGCACGCTTGTAATCCCAGCATTTGGGAAGCTGAGACTGGAGGCTCCGGGTTCGCGGCCAGCCTCAGCTACCTAGTGAGGCACTCCGCAACTTAGTGAGACCCTGTTTCAAAATAAAGAATAAAAAATAGGACTGGGGGAAAGCTAGGAGGTAGAATGCCTCTGAGTTCAATCCCCAGTACTGAAAAAAAAAAAAAAAAAAAAAACTGAGAATGGGTCCACTATATGATCCAGCTATACCACTCCTGGGTATCTTTCCAAAGGGACTGAAATCAGAAAACCATAGCAATACATGCATATCCATGTTTATAGCAGCACAAATCACAATAGCCAAATTATGAAACCAACCTAGGTGTCCATCAACAGATGAATGCATTACAAAATTATGGAATATATACACAATGGAATTCTACTCAGCAATAAGGAACAAAATAATGTCATTTGCAGGAAAATGGCTGGACCTGGAGAACATTAAGTGAGATTAGCCAATCACAGAAAGTGAAGGGTCATCTGTTTTCTCTCATATGCAGAAGCGAGGGCGCAATGGGGATACCAGGGGGACTCCAGATAATGGAGGAGAAACCCCAGTGGAACCAGGGAGGTGGTCTAGGGGAAGGGGGAGGGGAGAGGGAGATTCAATAAAGAAATTACTTCCATTGATATTGTGTTCATATGTGAGAATACCAATGTCAATCTTAATAGCCTATTTGGGGAGGGAGCTGGGGGAAGCTCACCAAGTGCTCTGTGCATATATGTCATTATAACTATGAACTACATTATGTTGTAGACTGTAATGCACCAATAAAAGTATAAAAAAAGATTATATGGAAGTATAACAGTGTTCATGGAAATTAATTTGAAAGAAGGTAGAGAAGAAAAATTAAATTAACCAGATATTGGAATGCAAAGCTTCAATGATTAATTCAACTAGTGCTGACCTATAAAGCATCAAGTAAATGTCTATAGCGATAATAGGTAAACTTTAAGCAGATCCTAGGACTTATAAGACAATATATGATAGAGGAGGCCTTAACTGTTAGCCTGAGTCCTCTAAAAACAAAGGCCAAGTCAGGATTAGACAGGCAAGGAACATGTTAGAGGAAACATACCTGAAAGAAAACAGGTTGGGAGCTGGAAAAAGCTAAGAGAGTTTGAAGACTGCATTAGTCATCCTTCTGTCACTGTGACCCACAGGTGAGATTATCAACTTAATAAGAGAAAAGGTTTATTTTGGCTCAGTTCCAGATGTTTCAGTCTATGGCTGCTTGGCCTTATTGCCATGGGCCTGTGGCAGCACAGTATATCATGGCAGGAGCATTTGGTGGAAGAGATCATGTTCACCTTCTTCACCTTGGAGCATCTGGGAAGCAAAGAGAAAGAGAGAGGAAAGGGCCAGGGTCCCAATATTCTTCTTAAGGGCACATCCCCCTGCCCCAGTGACCTAACTTCCTTCCAAGAGGCCCCACCTCCCAAAGGTTCCACCAGTTCCACCAGCACCACAGGCTAAGGACTAAGCCTTCAACACACGGGCCTTCATAGGACATTCAAGATCCAAACCATAGCACAGACTCAGTGCAGGTCGAACCCTCAGTGAAGGAGAGAGAAAAGAAGTCAAGGTCGAGTGGAAGCATCTTAGTGCCACAGCTCCTTAATAACTGGATCTTGAGCAAGGCTCGGTCCAATGGATTCCGGCAAGGCAGTTGATTCCAAAAAGTAGTGTGTGGCATATCCTGCTTTGCCTTATGTTATATTCTGGAAATTTGGGGTGCTTTGGGTTTTTTACACTAATTATAAGGAAAATTTCTTAGAAACAGATGGTGGCTGGACAAACAGCGATTTCTTTGTATTAGCTGAAAAAATAGTGCCTTCAGACAAATAACATAAGAAATTGTATAATCACTTACAAAAATTATCAAAACACATGCAGTCCTTGCTTACTCCTACATTTCTTTCCCAGAGCTTCACAGACTAAACTAACAAAGACAAATGGGTTAAAAAAGCCCTCCATCTTCCCTAGAACAGATAAGGCGTTATGGCCCTCCCTTTAATACCTACTTAACCTTCAGAAAATAACTTTACTGTCTCAAACTGCCTAGCTGTCTGTCTGTTTGTAGCCTCAAGATTAGACTTCACTGTCAAGTTAAAAAAATATATATTATAAAAACAGCTATTAGAGAACAATAAAGTAGATGTGCTTCCCGAGTTCCTCTGGTGTGCATATTCTCTCGACCTCGTCTCATGCCTCACCTGTCGATGTACCCCCGACCCCTGTCCAGGGCTGGACCCTGGCAGCTCTTAGAAAAGTTCAGCAAGGCCATCAGAGGAAAGCTGCTTCTCCCAGGAACAGCTCTATCTCAGTTTACCTGCCTCACTCAGTCTCTGGCTGGAAGCAGCCCATGGGCAGCCTCAGAGCATAAACACAGCAAGGGAAGTTGGGGCACCACAGACCTGGAGCCTGTGGTCTACCGTGTTCCCTGCTGTGGGAGATCTGAGAGCAGTATTCTCATGGAGGCCTCATTAATCCTGGAGGGAAGGGAAGAATTACTCAACATGCTGCACTGCAACAATCAATAATTTGGGGAAACAAAATCCCTTTATGTCTTCCCACTATTCACCCAAACCATTCCATTTAGGATAATGAGCGACATGTAAAGACTTGAGCCGTAACCCTAGTAACCCTGGCTAACCCTGAGGGTCCCGCCTGCACTCATTCTGTGCTATAGTTTGGGCCTTGAATGTCCTGTGAAGGCCGGTGTGTTGAAGGCTTAGTCCTCAGCTCGTGGTGCTGGTGGAACCTTTGGGAGGTGGGGCCTACTGGAAGGAAGTTAGGTCATGGTGGGGGTGGGGCAGCATGCCCTTAAGAGGGATATTGGGATCCTGGCCTCTTCTTCTCTCTTTCTCTTTGCTTCTCAGATGCTACAAGGCAAACAAGGTAAACATGACCTCCTCCATTAGAAAAACGTGGAAATCTATGCATTAAGATGAGGAAGAATAAGGATTTTTTTAGCTAAAAAAGAACTCATGAAGTTCATTCATATTGTAGTATTATTAAAACTTTATTTTTGTGGCTGAATAATATTCCTTTGAATGGATATACCACATTTTGTTCATTCATTCATCTGCTAATGGACATTTGGGCTGTGAACCTTGAAAACATTATGCTAAGTGAGAGAAGCCAGACACAAAAGGCCACATATTATATGATTCCATTTAAATGAAATATCCAGAGTAAACAAATCTACAATAAGCAATTCATTAAAGAAGAAATGTCAACAAAAAATAAGCAGTCTAACTAACAAAAGAAATGGAAATTAGCCGCCGGGCGTGGTGGTGCACGCTTGTAATCCCAGCATTCGGGAGGCTGAGACCAGAGGATCCGGGTTCGAGGCCAGCCTCAGCTACCTAGTGAGGCACTCCTCAACTTAGTGAGACTTGGTTTCAAAATAATGAATAAAAAATAGGACTGGGGGTATAGCTCAGAGGTAGAATGCCCCCGAGTTCAATCCCCAGTACCGCAAAAAAAAAAAAAAAAAGAAATGGAAATTAAAATTATCTAAATGTTTGTATAACAAATCGGCAAAGCTTTTGGTAGTGGTGGTGGTATTCGTTTCAGTGATTATATGCAGTTGGCTATTAGATAAAATAATTATCTGGAACTTTTGTAAGGAATATAAGCTAGTTCAACCTTTCTTCAAAACAATTGACATGAATCAAAAACTTTTAAAACTTGCATGCATGCCTTCTCCACAATCCCTTGACTAAGAAGCAATCCCATAAAGAAATTTGACTTAGAGGTGAATACTTGTACACAAAGATTATTGTTACAGCCTTATTAACATTACTAAGAACCAGCAGCAATATATATGACTAAAAAAAAAACCCTGGAATTGTGTATATAATTCATGGTTTATTTATAGAACTAAATAGTATGAAGCCATTAAACATTTTGTAAATGAATACACAGAGAGTTTTAATGGCATGAAAAATCATTATGGGACAATGTGTTCAACTTAAAATGGAATATAAAATGTGTTTATAGCATGTTCTCAGTTGCCTAAAATATATATTTGCAATAACAGGGAAAGATTTGCTAAACTTTATTAGTAATAGTTTGTCCCTAGGACATGGAACTATGGGGGATTTTAATTTCTTATTTAAATTCTCCCTTTATTTCTGACTTATTTTCAATGAATATATATTCATTTTATATTTGTAAATATACTTTCATATTAATAAATAGCAATTATCTTCATAAAAATAAATTGAAATAAAAGTCCCTAATTAATATATATACAAATATTCTTTCTGCTTACCCTAATTAACTTGGCATACACACTGGCATATATTATATAAATTTAAATATCTCGTGTCCACTTAGTTTTGTTTAAACACGACTGGAACACGACTGGAAGAATCTTTTTTTTTTTTTTGCGGTACTGGGGATTGAACTCAGGGGCATTCTACCTCCGAGTTATACCCCCAGCCCTATTTTTTATTCTTTATTTTGAAACCGGCTCTCACTAAGTTGCAGAGTGTCTCACTAGGTAGCTGAGGCTGGCTGCGAACCCGGATCCTCTGGTCTCAGCCTCCCGAATGCTGGGATTACAAGCGTGTGCCACCACGCCCGGCTTGACTGGAAGAATCTTTAGAGAAGAGTTCAATCTAAAATGACTATTAGCTGTTACCAAGAAAAAAATATATCAATTAATTTTGAGCCACTTGTGTATGCAAGAGGAAAATATTTGCTGATGATCAAATTAAGAAATTTTAAAAACCAAATATTAAAAGAATCAAGCCAGGTATGGTCATGCACACCTGTAATCCTAGTACTTGGGAGCCTGAGACAAGAGTATCACAGATTCAAGCCCAGCCTCAGCAACTTAGCAAGACCCTCAGCAACCCAGCAAGACCGTATTTCAAGATAAAACAAAATAGGGCCAGGAGTTTAGCTCACAGACAGATAGAATGCCATTGGGGTCAATCCCCAGTACTACAAAATAAATGAATAAGACAATCAGTCTATTTTTATAGTATATCCTTGTACTTTATGGGTTCTCCAGGTAAGTCATGTTTGTGAGAGATGAATATTTATAATATCTTGAATTTACCAGCCAAGTTACTCCAGAATCACTTTCTTACACTTTCTTAGCAACTATGGCACCCGCACCTTCCTGGCAGGAGCCATCAACAACTCTACTTAAAATATACGGTCCTAGGAGAACAGTTCTGAGCTCTTAAGTTTTGTGAACCAAGCCAAGCCATTTTGAAGAGCCACACAAAGGTCCAGGCTGTTTGGATGACTATAAGAGCTAAGGTCCGAACTGCCTCCCCACCCCCTGGAGAAAATCCGGATCACACCCACCACTCATAGAAACCGCGTTCAAGTGAGTTCACTCCACCCTCCTCAGTCCCGACCTGTCTAATTACATGCTTGATCCTCACTTTTCTGAATCATTAAGATTCTTCCTTTCATTAGGTTCTCTGGATCTTTTTACTTTCCCAGCAGAGTATTAAGTAAGTTTCTGCTTCTGCAAGCTCCAGTGTATTCTATCAGAAGAGCCATAAAGAAAGAACTGCC